>ML271182.1:73119-89940 GCA_005239495.1 Nicotiana undulata
AAAAAAAAAAAAAAAAAAAAAAAAAATATATATATATATATATATATATATATATATATATATATATATAACAGTTCAAGTTTTATGTGTTACAACTATAAGATGCATTCCAAGAAAGAATACAATAGGTCGGAAGCTGTTTTTGACTAGATTACAAGTATATAAAGTAGGAACCACGTTACGTACAAGCATTAATTCCATTTGAAAACCTTTTTATTTTAGATTATTTCGAAGGATATTTTAAAATACTAAATCATGTATAATTTAGCATGCACAAAAGATTATCAAGTTTGTGGGTACATACTCTATTGGTTTAGTGACAATATTTATGTTTACCCATAAAACGGTAACGTGATTTCTAAATAGGTAAACTAATTTGTTCCCGAAATAATGCATTAATTGAAGAAATGTATTATGCTTAGCCTTAAAATGTAGATGAAATAGCAGAGATGATTGTTCCGGGAACACGGTTTCCGGGCACATCAATGATGAGATCAAAAGGCAAGAAAGTAAGATTGTATCAAGCTTTGTATAGAACGTAGTGTAAGTTTAGCCAGAAAATTTGTGTCCTCTACAATGATAACGGGGCTCGCTATTTATAGTTGCGTCTAGGGAAGGAGGTCCTAGGATCGTGCCCACCTTTAAGGTCAATTATGAGGGTCATTGATGAAAATGTAACAGTGAACATAAATGTCAAATTTTCTGTAACAGGCTATCGCTCGTAATCTGCATAATATTCCTTATTAAATGCTACCGAGCACAGAGCATTTAATACACCTATATGCACGTTAGCCCTTTCGATGACAAACAAAATGGCTGCGTTCGGTCTTCGGCCACCCCCGTCTTGGGTTCCACGTGTCTTTCCTTTAGATGACCATGTGTCATATCATATTTCACCCTATACAGATAGTCCCCTTGCTTTTCAGTGACATAACTTTGTGTTACCAGGAAGTTGGTAGAAATACTCTTTTGGCAGGCATTAGTATAACTCCCTCTAAAGGCTTCTGACAGTTGATTATATGCACGTCTCTCTGCATTTAATGCCCCACACACGCGTCATCCTACGATTCAACACAACTTTTGCTGATTATCGAGGTAATCATGGCCACGAATTTAGCCGCCAAAATTGTACTTATACGCATTATTCTTTTCCTTTGCACTTCATAATTTCTTGAGCTTCTAATTTGTATCTTTTTTCTCCATCCTTTCTCTAATTCTCTTCAAACAAAAACCTTTTCCTTCTTCTCATTCAATGGCTTCTTCTGTTTCCGGTCCGAGTTTTCAGGAACTAAAGATCAGACTGGGGAAAATGTCGAGCCTTTGGTTGACCCACCTACTTCTCCCGGGGATGCGGACACTTCTCGCCCTCCTGGTTCCGGAGGTACTGCAGTTTATCTTTTCTTTTCTTTTCCCATTTTGTACTTTACCGTTTTGGTATGTTCTTGTAAATAAAGACATATTTTTGATCAAGTATTGTTTGAGTCTTACTTTCGTTTGAATATTCATGAAAGTCTTTAACCTTTGCATTTGCTTAAGAATTCTGAGCATGCTTTTCTGTTCGTGGTTTTCTATGTGTAGTCTCGAATGTATTTTCCTCGAAGCACTTTGGTTCCGAGCATCAACCCTTTTTCGTGAGGGCTTTGATAAGTATTTGCGCAAGTTTACTTTTTTCGAACTCCTTTTCACATGTGGCTTCGGGTGTATTTTTCCCCGATGGCATTTTTGATTCCAGGCATTTATTCCTCCGGAACCAACCCTTTAACATGAGAGTTTTTATAAGATAGGGCCCTCTTATGTTTACCGTGCTCTTGAAGAGGACGTCTCATGTTCATTATGGCATTAACATTTGAAGTACTTATTTAACTTTCAAATGACAAAGTTAATTCATCGTTCTGACGAGAAACAAGATAAAACATAAGGATTTCATTTTATTCCTTCTATTTTCAAAAAATACATAAGAATTTGCTATGCTGAAAAGAAATTTCCAGTACTTGTAGCTATCTTGTACAACTTAATTCTACGGGGTTGGTTGTGCAGTCCCCGATCCCGATGATGCATTTCGTTTCCGGATTTTCGTTCCCCGGTTGATGTAGCAATCATTGTTTCCGTATCCTCATATCATTTCCCCTAGTGTTCGAATGCAAAGAGTGCGAATTGGAACACTGGAAGTCTTGTATCTTCGAAGGTTCCACTAATGAATTGCTAGATAATCCTCAACTTGGTAACACACTTTACTTCCCCTCAGGAATTTATGCTATCGAGTGAAGGACAATCTAACAACCCTCTAGTGGTTTGTGCTCGTGAACAGTCGGGTAACCTTTATTCGGTAGAAAACTTAACTTCACAGTGGGAATTTGCTATATAACCAACGATTATCTAACCGTCCAGTGTGGAAGTTTGTTTGTTTGCCTTGCTATCAAAGGTCTTATTGCTGCTGTCTTCGTAATATGCCTTCTATTGCTGCCTCGTTAAAAACCTTGCCGGAAAACCCCAATTGGGACAAAATCCGAACAAAGGGAAAAAGAGTGCATCACATACTTTCTGCTTGAATAATGTTCATCAGCAATAATATCTTTTGAGGTGTGCCACATTCCAGTTTCTAGGCAACTTATCTCCATTCTGTTCTCCAACTCGTATGAACCTTTCCCAGCGATAACTGATATTTGGTAGGGACCTTCCCACGTTGGACCTAACTTCCCCGCGTTAAGCTCATGGGTATTTTGGGTTACTTTCCTCAGAACCAAGTCTCCTACTTTGAAATAACGGAAGTTGGCTCTTCGATTATAATATTGCTCCATGCTCTGCTTTTGAGCTGCCATTCTTATATGTGCCAAATCCCTGCGTTCCTCGAGCAGTTACAAGTTGATTAACATTACTTCGTTGTTCGATTCTTCATATGCCTGAAATATCTCAAAGTGGGTTCACCCACTTCTACCGGGATTAGGGCTTCAGCCCCGTAAAGGGAAAAAGAGTTTCTCATGTACTCGATTTGGCCGTTGTTTGGTAGGTCTATTGAACTTCGGGGAATTCTTTGGGTCATTTGCCTTTTGCTGCTTCTAACCTTTTCTTGTGGTTTTGAATAATTACTTTGTTTGTTGGCTCCACTTGACCGTTTGTGCTCGGATGATAAGGAGAAGAGGTGATCCTCTTTATCTTCGAGGAACTTTGTAACTATTGCACCTATAATCTGGCCCATTGTTGCATGCTATCTCTTTTAATATTCCAAACCTGCAAATTAAATTTTCCCATAGGAAATCGACCACTTCGCTTTCTCCGGTGTTCTGATAAAGACCTGCTTCCACTCATTTAGAAAAATAGTCAGCCGGAGTTAAAAGAAATTTTACCTTTCCGGGAGCCGGTGGCAGCTGTCCGACGATATGCATCCCCATTTCATGAACGTCCATAGGGATAGAAGTGAATGTAAGGGCTATGCCGGATGGTGTACTAGTGGTGCGTAGCGTTGACACTTATCACATCTTCGTACGAAGTCTTTGGCGTCTTATTCCATGCGAGGCCAGTAATATGCTTCATGTACGAACTTCAACACCAAAGAATGTGCACCCGGGTGATTGACGCATATTCCTTTGTGGACTTCTCTCATGATATAATTAGCTTATGATGCTTCTAAGCATCAGACCTTGGAAAGATTTTCTTTACAATTAGCCTCTCTTGAAGCTATAACGTGCAGCTTTGGCGCGTAACGCTAGTGATGCTTTGGGGTCTTCGAGAAACTTCCCGTGCTCGAGATAGTCGATCATTTCATTTCTCCAGTCCCAGACAAGACTAGTCGAATTTAACTCATAGTATCCATCCGTATCTAGGACTGAGTTCATCAATTGTACTAGCATTCTATACTCTGATCTTTTATTTCCGTCGATGATCCTAAGTTTGCTAACGTATCCGCTTCTGCGTTATCCTCCCTCGGGATATGAGTAATTGAAGACTCCTGAAATCATGCCAAAAGAGCCTGGACCTTTACCATGTATCGTTGCATATGTTTTTCTTTGGTATCAAAGATCCCGTAGACCTGATTTACCACCAGTTGTGAGTCACATTTGATTTTCATACCGGCCCCTTGAAGTCCGTCTGTCCGCGTCGCAATCATCCATTCATTTTTCTCTGCTCTTCTCCCGTCCTTTGGCCAACGATGCAGAACCAACCTGGTCATCTTCAATCATTATCTTTGACTCGTGCCGGTTATGGACATCTGCCCAATTTGTTGCTTGAAACTCAAGAAGGATCTCCTTCAGCTTTCGGGAAGCGTCTGAGCTTCTCGGATTCAATCCTTTGGTGAATGCTTCAGCTGCCCATTCATCCGGGACAGCGGAGAGCAACATTCTCTCTTTCTGGATTCAGGTAACGAACTCTCATAATAATTCGGATTCTCCCTGCGCGATCCTGAATATGTCGGCCTTCTGAGCTTGTAATTTTTCTGGCCCCGACATGAGCCTTGATGAAAGAATCCGGAGCATCTCAAAGGAATCTATGGAATGCTCAGGTAATAATGAATACCACGTTAGATCTCCCCTCGTGAGAGTTTCTCCAAATTTCTTTAGCAACACATATTTGATTTTGAGGAGCTAAATCATTTCCATTTAACGCAGTTGTGTAGGTCGTAATATGCTCCTATGGGTCTGAAGTCCCATCATACTTTGGCATTTCATGCATTTTGAACCGCTTCGGGATCAACTCTGGTGGCGCACTTGGCTTGTATGACAATTGAGTATACTTCTTTGAGTCCAGACCTTTCAATACTGGTGACGCGTCCGAGATTCGGTCCATGCAAACGTTTACTTACCTCATAAATCGTAAATATTCATTCTTGAACGGGTCATTCTCATTGTTGAGACCGGATCCGCTCCACCCAGTCCTGTCGGAGCCAATTTCACCCCTGGGAGTGTTGTTGTCGACTCTCTGCATTATTTGGTTTACGGGAACACCGGGAGGAATTGGATCTCATCGGTTTGCATTATTCGAAGCCCCTGATAGCGCCTGCTTTAGCTCCGTCATAACCTTATCTTGTCGTGTGAGATGGCCTGGAATGATCGCCCGTTTCTCTTGCAGGACCCTCACCGCATCTACGACATGCTCCTCATCATCTTCATCATGAGTTGTTTCCCGTACCTGTCGAGGGTACTGCCTGTCATGCACCGACGTGGCGTGTTTCCCTTATTGCGAGTGTCACTCATTGAATCCTCGAGTGATCCCCTTGAATTTCAAGGTTGTGCGTGTTGATAACAATATTATCTGTCATTTTTTGTGATTTTTTCTAAGACAAAATAATCAAATCACGTTAGTAAAAAAGGCAAGGATCAATTTAATTGGACGACTGTCTAGGCCCCACGGTGGGCACTAAACTGTTTACCCATAAAACGGTATAGTTGAATTTATACGTGGTTTCTAGATAAGTGAAATTAGTTTTATCCTAAAATAACGCAATAATTGAAGAAGTGTGCAATACTTAGACTTAAAATGTATATGAAATAACAGAGATGATAGTTCGGAAATACGGTTTTCGGGCACAACAATGATGAGATCAAAAGCAAGAAAGTAAGATTATAATAAGCTTTGTATAGAATGTAGTGTAAGTTTAGCCAGAAAATTCGTGTCCTCTACAATGATAACTGGGCTCACTATTTGTAGATGTGTCTAGGGAAGGAGGTCCTAGGATCGTGCCCTCCTCTACTATCAATTATGAGGGTAATTGATGAAGATGTAACGGTGAACATAAATGTCAAATTCTTTGTAACGAGCCGTCGTTCTTAATGCTGCATAATATTCCTTATTAAATTCTACCGGGCGCAGAATATTTAATACACCTTGATGAACGTTATCCCTTCCGGTTACAAGCAGAATGACTGCGCTCAGTCTTCAGTCATCCCCATCTTGAGTTCCGTGTGTCTTTTCTTTAGATAACCACGTGTCATATCATATTTCACCCCGTACAATTTATCTGTCTTCTTGATTAGTTTTAATGAAAAAAGGTTACGTCAATGATTGAACGAATGTTTTATACTAGTGTTACAACTGGAATTGTGTACAACAATTTGTAGCATCCTAACATTAATATAACGGGTATCATTTATCATATAAGCTGATGAAGCGTATACACTCTAAGAAATGCCACAAGATATTATGTCAAATAATATATGACGTAAGTACAGGTAATTAACATTATAGAGAATTTTCAGAATTTGGGATATATGCGACCTTCACAGTTCCCTCAATCCCAACCCCCCCCCCCCCCCCCCCCACCCAAAAAAAAGTATAAGGATTACTTAAAAACTTTTCTTAATTTTCAAATTATTAACTAGATATCAGTAGAGTTTTTTTAGTTTTTTAAAAACCCGAAAAATAATTTTGAAGTAGTTTAAGTTTTTGCAAAAACAAAAATTGAAAAAAAAATATCGAAGAGAAAACACCTGGTTTATTAAACAATTGTCAATCTTTAGCAGGTATATATTTGAGGAAACTCCGTGGAAGTTTTGATAATATGATTCAATCTCATTATTTTCGAATTCGCTATACACCTAGGTTGTTTAACTAATTCCTTGATCCGCATGTTCCTTTCATTAACCTTGTTATATTGTTCTCGTCTAATAGACTAATACTAAACCTCTTATTGATGTGATATAACACAAAAATTATATAAACAAATAAAACCAGACAAAAGAAGTTCAAAAGTATGGGTCGGTGACTCAGTTACTTGTTATAGTCTTCTGTTGGAGAGGAAAATAAATTCACGTGGGATGTTGTGCATCATTTTCGTGAAATTATGTGAAGGAGAAGGAGAAGGAGAAGAGAAGATGGAGAATAACATTCTGCATCACATTCATAATTTAAATTTTATTAGTTTCATGGTGTATGTTATTCACACATGATACGGTATTGATTAATGAGATGTGAGCAATGTCAACGACAATTTAGAGGTTTGGAGACAGACCCTAGAGTCTAAAGGGTTCAGATTGAGAAGGAGTAAGACTGGAGTGTAAGTTCAGGGATACGTCGGAGGGAGCGAACAGGACGTGAGGCTCGATTCACAAGTCGTCCCCAAGAGAGGGAGTTACAAATACGTTGGGCCTGTAATCTAGGAGACTGAAGAAATCGATGAGGATGTCACACATCGTATTGGTGCGGTGTAGATTAAATGGAGATTAACGTCCGGCGTCTTGCGTGACAAGAATGTGCCACCAAAACTTAAATGCAAGTTCTACAGAGTGGTGGTTAGACCGGCTATACTTTATGGGGCAGAGTGCTGCTGGCCAGTCAAGAACCTCCATATCCAGAAGTGAAAAATGCTAGAAATGAGGATGTTGAGATGGATATGCTGGCATAATTGGATAATATTACGAATGAAGATATCCGGGTTAAGGCGGGTGTGGCTCCCATCGAGGACAAGATGCTGGAAGAGAGGCTTAATGGTTAGGGGATGTGAAGAGGAGAAGCTTAGATGCACCCCCCCCCCCCCAAAGAGGTAGGAACACTTGCTTTGGTGGGTATGAGAAGAGGTAGAGAACGACCTAGGGAGCGTTGTGGAGAGGTGTTCAGGCAGGACATGGAGCGGCTTCAGCTTATCAAGGACATGGCCCTTGATAGGAGGGTGTGGAGGTCAAGAATTATGGTAGAAGGTTAGTAGGTAATCGAGCATTTTTTTGTCCGTACCGGAGGTTTCAGGGTTAGTCAGATAGTGTCTTATTTTTAGACTGCTAGTATTTCATGTGGTTTCCTACTATATTGTCGATGTTACTAGTTGTTGCTATTGCTTCCTTCCGCCTAATGTTTTCTGGTACTTCGATTATGTTACTTTCTTTCTTGTTCCTATTGTTGTTTTTCATCTTCTTGACCTGAGGGTCTACCAGAAATAGTCTCTCTATCTCCTAAGAATAGGGGTAAGATCTGTTATTCTTATCATTGATTGAATTACACTTTTAGTATTATGAATTTAAAATAAAATATTTAAAGTTCTAGTGATTTTTGATATACACATTTTCTGTGTTTCAATTGATGTTAACTTATTTGACTGACACAGATTTTAAGAAAAGAGAGAGGATTTTTGTACTTGTGGTGTAAAATGAAACACGTATATTTTGTGTGGATATAAATCAAACGTAAATTGTTTCAAAATAAAAAAATGAATAATTTTGTTTGACACAAACTAAAAAAGAATATGTTCACATAAATTGAAATGAAAAGAGTATTAGTTTTTGTATGTATAAATACAAGTTCAGTTAAACCCATTTAATCCGTGCTCTATCTCAGTGTCAGTAGCCTTCACGTCTCAAATTTGCTGATGTGCTAATGTCCATCTAAGATGTCACAACATAACGGTTTATACTTCACTCCACATTAAAAATTTCCTCTTCCTGTCAAAACTTAATTGAAAATCAGGCTCATATACCTCATGTTCCCTTAGTTCCCCAACCTCAAAGAAGAAATTAAAAAACTACTTGTGACCAATGTAAATTAATTGACATTGTTAAAATTTACAAGTAATGTTACTTAAGTTTTATGCTTGTCTAGATGGTCAAGGGTTACGTAGATGTGAGAATTACTCTTTACGCAATAGGTGGTAGGGGATGCTTATTTATCATCCAACCTAAGTTGTCAATTTGCTCCTGAGCTATTCAAAATGGATAACTTTGTCATTCGTTTCGTTCTTCGTCCAAAAGTTGTTTTTATTGTTAGTCAAGTACTCAAGTAGCTTAAAAATATCCTACTCGCACTATTGACGATTGCTCGAGCTCGGATAAAAACACAATTAAAATAAGTGAAAATGACCAGTTTCGCGCCTGAATTATTTGAAAATGGAAAACTTTTATCCTCGTATATTTTGATAAAAAATCTGAAAAAATACATACGTGAATCATTAACACTATTCCACCCAATTCAAAATCCAACTCCTAATTAATTTTCGAAAGTTTTGTCCTGCTTCGCTTAGTACCGTCTGGTATGATGGATAAGCAAAAATAATCATGGGATAAAATTAAGTATCGTCTTATTTCTTGTTTGTTACTAATTCTGAGATAAGTTATACCAGGATCAAATTAGTAACGAGATAATTTATACCGGCTAGACAGTGGAATACTAATCCCACCCAGGATAAGTTATCCAGGATAACGCAGTAACATTGACAATCCAAGAATTAATACAACATACCAAATAGTCAATAAGAAATAATACTAGGATAACTAATTTCAGCATAACTAATTCCAACATAACAAATTCTAGCATAACTAATCCCATCATAACTTGTCTTCAAACCAAACAACCCCTTAAGAAGACTGAGTGACTTGGAATATTCAGTAATGTTGGGATTGATCAGGGACGCCTCCAATCAAAAGTTCGAGGGGGCATTTTCATATATACCCACTTTTGGAGCTACCATTGAAGTTATACCTGCATTGCACGAAATTTTGCAAAGTGTACCCGCTCGGATATGTAGTAGTTCAAACTCTTTAATGTAGCTTCAGAAATCAAATTTGAAATTCTTCTATCTTTCACATGCAACTTCAAAAATTCGAATCTGAAGTAGTTCATTGCAAGGAATAATAGACTTACATCACGATGTCTTTTTCTTCGTTATTCTGATTTCCTTCAATGTAACTTCAGAAATTAAATCTAAAGTCCTTCTATCTTTTAAGGAAGAATAGCCTAAATGGCACATCTACTTGTGTCACTTTGTCATGCCGATCCCTGAACTTATCAATTTATCAAGTGAACACTTACACTCGTTCAAACCTTGTATAATACACGCTTATGACAGGAGGCTGATCCTATGTGTCATATTTGGCTTTAGTGCGTGATTCACACCCCTGTATGGGGCATGAGGGCAGTTGAAAGAGCTCTAATGGTAATATTGTGGCCTATTTAACAACCATCTTCTTCTTTTTACCTCATTTCTATCCAAATCTGATGCCTTCTTCTTTCTCGTGTTAACTTCAACAGTCAAAAATTGAATTTCTTTGTTGGCATTCTTCATTTCCCATCCTTTCTGTCATCTCCTTTTCTTTTCAAGGTCTATTTTTTTCTTCTTCTTCGGCAAGAAATAAGCTACTTCCACTTCTTCTCCTTTAACAATGAAGAAGGAACCTTTGTGTTATTGTAGAGTTGATGCAGATCTTAAAATGTCACGAACACCCACCAATCCTGGAAGAAGGTTCCTAGGCTGCCGAAGATATGAGATTGATGAAGGTTGTGGATTTTTTCGACGGGTTGATCCTGCGATTAAAGAAGAACACTACAAGACTCTTCTTGCGGGTCTTATTAAAATGAGTGATCAATGACATTGTCAAGAAGACAAGAAAGGTTGAAATTCAGAGTTGCTGCTATTATAATTGCGGTTGTAGTTGTTCTAATGTTAGCTCTCATATTATGTGTTTAGGATTGATAGCGCACTTTGTTATTTCCTGGGTTTAGACTACATATTTAGTGTTGATGTAAAACTTTGTTCATGGAATATATTGATAAAGAAAACATTCAAGTCGAAAAATTACAATTTATCATTACACAAAAGTACTTCCACAACTAATATCATTTTTTATTATAGGTATTTAATAAACATCCAAAATAATGAAGTAGCTTTAAAAATTATTGTCTATGATAGGCAGTCAACAAAAACATCCATAACGAAGTAGCTTTACAATATATTATCTACCATAGGCAGTTAACAAAAATATCCATCATTAAGTCTTCAAAATATTAGTTGATCACTTCAATTAATTCCCGTTGTGGCTTGGTAGCTTGGTGTGGATTGTGTCTTTGATGTGGCTTGAGTGGTTGTAGCAGATTTTTCCCTTCTGTAACTTTGTTCTTGCAGCTGCCTTTGTGTAACTTCAGCTTGACCCTTCCACTTTGGTCCATGGGGTTTGAACCTAAGTTCAAAGTTGGTAGGGGCAAAACTTATGAGTGTAGAAGGATTGTATACCACTCTGTCAGTAGTTCCAGACTGCACAAAGATAAAAGGCTATGAATATTACAGTGCCACTTGAACCAAATAGCAGACCATATCCTGCT
Organism: Nicotiana undulata; assembly: GCA_005239495.1. Lineage (NCBI taxonomy): Eukaryota > Viridiplantae > Streptophyta > Magnoliopsida > Solanales > Solanaceae > Nicotiana > Nicotiana undulata. The sequence continues at coordinate 84,133 of ML271182.1, forward strand.
GCCTTTGGTTTTTTAATCCCTGCATTTGCACCACCTCTTCTAGGCTCATTAGTATTCCTTTTTGGACCTCCAGCAACATTAGTTGATTTTTGTGTGCTTGAATCAGTGTTTGGTTGAGTGAACTTTCCACTTTCCATTGTTGAAGTTGTTGTTGCACTTCCAGCTGCTCCTGCTGCACTTCCACCTGCTGCTGATGTATTCTCACTAGTTCCATCCCTTCCACCTGTTGCTGAAGCAGTTTCAACCCTTCCACATGTTGATAATGCATTTTCAGTAGTTTCACCTCCTACTGAACTAGTTCCAGCCTTTCCACCTTGGGTTCTCTACACACATATAAAAAACAGACATTAGTAATAGATATCATTTGAAAATGAGCATATAAGAATATTCACATTAATACTTACAACAGCTAAACATCCTTTCTTGTTATGTCCAAAAGTCTTGCGCAATGAATATCTCATTTGTCTCCCTATCATTGTATCCTTCCCAAACTTTTTTTTTGATTTATCAACACTATTTCTTCCTTTTTTCTTTGGCCTTCCTGGCATTGCAGTTATAACATGTGGCTCAATAGCTGGCAATTTGCTTTTTGGCCACAAATTCATACTAATTAAAGGTTGAATGAATTTGTTGTATGCCATAAGGTAGGTGTCCTTCCTATACCAATAGTAAACATATGGTTCAACCTCATCATTCTTATAATGCATTGCTGTAATTGCATGTGCACATGGAATTCCTTTGAGTTTTCATGGCCTATAAGTACAGGAACACCTCCTTCTTTCCTCACCAGGCCAGGTTTGCTTTCAGTTGGCCCAGATATGTCTAGCACACCACCTCATCTCAGTATTTGGAAATAACTGAGTTATTGATGAAGATCCTACAATGAATAACATTATAGTGTTATAACTTAAACATAAATGAAAATAATTACACTTTAAAGACAAAGTTTTAGAAACCATACCTTCTGCAAGACATGACTGTCAACCCTTGTCCTTCAGATTCTATCAGTTTCAGATTATGCTTGAGACATCTGATAAATCAAGACCATGTATCCTTGGATTCCTTTTCAACTACCGCCCAAGACACATGGTACATTTGATTATTTTCCTCCTTGGAAATGCAGGAAAGTAGTTTACCTTTACATATTCCTTTTAGGAAGGCACCATCAAAGCCAATTATGTTTTTGCACCTTTCTTACCACCCAATATTTAATGCTTCAAGAAAAATATAAATGGCCATAAACACCTCCTTGCCACGTGGTGCATTCTTGGATGTCCTTATCATTAAAGTAGTGTCAGGATTAGTAGACTTTAGCATTTAGCATAATCATGGAACCTAACAAATTCTTTCCTATAATAACCCATTTTATCCTTCATAATTATAAATTTTGCCCTTCTGCAGGAAGTTTTACTCACATACAGACCATATGCTTTTCTGATTAAGGCTTGAATTTGATGAAGCTTAATTTGAGGCTCACTGATTATTCCGTCTTTGACGTTTCTTGCAATCTATGGTGGGTTACACATCTTGTTCCTTGTCTTCTTGTAGACGTTATGAACAGGGTAGTATGTAATCACCCTAAAATTCCTAGTGCTACCTTCTATGCTGCCAAGAATATGCCACAGACAACCTTTCATTCTATACTTTTCCCTAACCCTTTCCCTCTCATTAGGTTTAAACTTAAGTTTCACATATTTTTGAATAGAATAGGTCGCATTGCCTCCCTAAACGGTACAAACTTTTCAATATCATATACAATTTAAATAACTTTTTTTGCAACTGGTGTCAAAGTAGACCTTCTTACTTGGATTTCTAGATAGTGCATCTCTTATTTCATTAGGGCCAACAAGCTCTCTTTCATCATCACTACACTCACTACTTGGATCTGAGCTATCAAAATGCTGGTCATCCCCTGCTAGTTTCCCTTCAGTTTTTCCCCTTTTGTTCTTATACATATCTTCAAATCTAGAACCAATACCAACAGGACCAAATGGCGTCTCATCTCTATTTACTTGGGAATTCTTTTTTTTTTTTGTTGTTTTCTAGACTGTCTAATTTCAGCTAGGTCATCTTCCAAATCGCTACAATCTTGAATGTTCTAATCTGTATCAAACCGTGTATCAGACTCTTCAGAATCTTCAAAGTCCTCATCAATATGAGATTCTGATGTTTGAAGGTGACAGGATGAGAAGTTATGACCTTCACCTTCATCTGATTCTTCAATCTCTCAATCTATATCTTCCCCCTTACCCTTATCTTTGTCATTATCAATCTTATTTATATTATTGGTGGGATGTGACACATCAACCCCAGTATTTAACCCACTTTCATGCCCATGTTATTCAATTTTGTCCTCAACAAGAATAGGATTACTAATTACATGGACAATACAAACATCACATATGTTTTTAAGAAACTTTTTAATGTATTAATAAACTTTAACCCATTAGCATCTGTTTTTAAAATATAATAGTCACCCCTTTTGTTAACTTTGCATCCAAACATCAACAAATAAAAACCCTAAATCTCTAGCAAACTTGTGAAACAACATAATATGCAGCTCATCAACATCAATTGTAGCTAATTGAGGACAAGTTAGTCCATTAGCATACCTTAGCTTAGGGTCCGATAAAAAATTACCATTATGGTCGATTTGTAGGTTAACTAGGCTTGAAGCCATTTTCTTATCATACCTGCAAAGTGATCCACGTCCAATCCGCATTGAATAATGAGTGAAAACGGTCGTTGGAATAACAAGTGTCGGAATCGATTTTCACAAGGAGTTATTAGGAGTATATACTTGACGAAAGCAAAAGGAATAACTAAATTGCACTTCCACAAGAGATTTTTATTTCTAGTTCTAATTTTACTCTATCAATTATAAGCTAAGAAAAGAAACTAGAAGCTAATAAGTGTTTTTGGTGTTTTTCAAATAATTAAAAAGACTAAGAATGTGACCATAACCTAGGTGTTCGCCTAATGAGTAAACTACGTTAATACTTATTTTGTTGATTGGGGGGGGGGGGGATGTATTATTGCTCTCAACTCAATGTTACTCAATACCTCTCAGTCAAAGAGTGATTTTGTCCAATTTAGCTTTCTCAAGTCCAAATGGGTATCAAACAAAATAGTTGATAGGAGCTCAAGTCGGGTTCTCACTATCTCAAGTTTGAACCCTTTAATTAGGCTAATCAAACCCTCAATTAGCCAAATTCCTTGTTAGCCAAGTTATCCTTGATTGGGTCCCTCTTTCTCAAGTAGAGACTAAGTCAAAAAGGCATGAGTCAATGTTTGCAATCATTTATTCTAAAACTAAAGCATAAACTAAGCTAAATAATCAACATCCAATTATAAGAAAGAATTAAATTAAGTACTCATAACACACTAGGGTTGGGTCACAATCCTAGTAAAAATCTAGCTACTCATAGTGAAAATTGAAGAAAATAAAGAAGAATTGCTAATTAAACTCATAATCTAAGATTAAAATGATAAAATATAATATTTAAACACTAAAATAATCAAAAACTTCCTAAAATGAAAAAATGCAACAGCTACAACAACTCTCGAAACTTCACATGGAAAATGTCAAACTCGTCTATCTATAGTGGCCCAAAATTCGCTGAAAAATGCCCCTCGGGAGGTTCTGCGGCCGCACAATTCCATGTGTGGTCCGCATATTTCTTCAGTTGCAAGATCATGGATTCTACAACCGCACAATTCTGGATTGCGGTTGCGAAGCATCCTCAACCGCACAATTCTTGTGCGGTCCGCACTTCAACAAGACTTTAGAACTTGGTCTTTTGCAGACTCTCTGAACTTTGAATCATTTGTCCGTGCAGACCTTGTTCTGTGGCTGCACATTGGCAAAATACCTTCTGGTCTCTTTTATTGATCTGTGATTGCAGATGAAATTCCACGGTCCGCATTTTCTTGTGCGGCCGCAGAAATCCTTCTGCGGACCGCACTCCTTTAGTTCAGCGCCCTTTCTTGCCTTGTGATTCGGAACACTCCTTTTTTAGTCGGAATTCATCACGGGACACCAAAATTCCAACATTCCTATAATTTGCACGCTTTCATTAGTTTCGGGAGCATAAATCAATACTTTCGGACTAAAACAAAATCAAAAAGGTGCTAATAAGTAGTCAAAATCCCCACTTATCAACTCCCCCAAACTTAAGTCTTTGCTTATCCTCAAGCAAATAAATTAACTCCCACCTCCTAGAGTTCAGGGTCATTTCAGCGAGTCAAAGATGAGCTATTCACACATCAATTGGGACCAACAATTACCCACACTACTCATGCGTCATCAACATGGTGACAAGTCAGATATTCATGCACATATAGTTCTAATGTGATATTTGAGCTTCAAGAGTTGACTTTACTCAGCAAGGACTCTTGTTCTATCATGTAGATCATGGTAGACTCCAAACTCTTTCTCCTCTACTTTCCATTTTCCAAGCTCACTTAAGAAATTAGCACTTAATCTTAGGATTCATGAAAGGTTCACTCGTCTCTCATAAGAGAATATCACAAGTACGACTTCAAGTATCATAGGCTTGCCCCTAATGTAGATTGCCACTAATGTAAGCTTACTCGGTTTGAAATCAAGTAGGACTTCTTTTGGGTTGTAATAAAGGCTTTTGGATTAAGGTAGGATACCATATGGGTAAGTGGTTACACCTTTCCTTAAGGACTCCACGCTTTGATTTCTTTGCTCACACTTGCCAATTCTTAGAGGCACTTTCTTTTCATTGGGGACTAGAGAGACTTAACATCACTCTTTCTTGTTTATTTCATTCTTTTTCTCCCTTTTTGATTTCTCATGACAAGAGAGGGTCATGATAAAACGGGTAAAGGATTATAATATTGTTATCAAATAAGAAAGGCTAGAAGCTCAAAGGGGTTGACTAGCGATAACGACATTGGTTGGGAATGAAAAGCTCAAAAGGGCCAAGGAAAGCCTACAATCACTTCTCAAACCAAGAAAAACTTAGGATTTCGCCGTGAAACACATTCAGGGCAAGTTCTAGACCCTTCGCAGGGATACTTGGACTAGCAACAATTCATCTCACCACTCACGCAACTAGATTGTAAAATAGGATAGAATCGAGGGCCTACAATGGCTATATTTAAGTTTAAAGATCACCGTGGTCCATTTAAACCACTCGATGATTGCTAAAGTCAACTTAAGAGTCACAAAGTCACTAACTAGAGCTATTTGTTTCAAGAACCTTGTCTCTAACCATAAGCACGTAGTTAAGTGTGTTGGTACCAATTGAAGCATAGTCAACTCTTCGAGCATGACTTGATTAGTTTTTTTATTCATTACTACTTTTATTATTACCTAAATATAAAAATAGACTCATTCTCTTAAGAAGGTTGTCACGCCATCCATCACAGGGACGAGTCATCCGGTTCACACAACAACTACCTTTGGAAAGAACCGTGATGTTAAGAAAACCAAAGGCTTATTATCTACTAAACCAAAAAAAGAAGCTACTTAACAAAACAAGAGCTAATATAGACTACCTATGGATAAAGGAAGTATTGTCCCTAATTCTCAAAATAAGAGTAAAAGAGGAGATGGTGAAGAAAACTACCTATGGATCCTTGGACATCTCAGTGTCCCCAGAAATGTCATCTCCTTTAGGATTAGCCAACTGAATCTTATCATCATCAAATATAGGCGTGGCTAGGTTAGCGAACATCTCACGCACTGACTTAGCAGTGTCGGCAACAAGTTCAAGCTCGTCAGACTGGTCAGCTGGTACTACCAATGCAGATGGTGCTGAAGGATCTGGGGGGGGG
>ML271182.1:101189-123886 GCA_005239495.1 Nicotiana undulata
ATCTTTCATTTCTGGTTAATGGTTGCAAACATTAACTTATGCCATAACTTTAGCTTAGCTTGGAAAAGCAGGTTAAAAGTGGTAAGAGTAAACACCAAAGACTCGAGGTGTTAAACTTCGTTTAATAGAATCACTTAGGAATAAGTTGGTTTTATTTGGCAAAACGTGATTCGGATTTATTGCAACTCTTTTACATTTGGAAAAATTATAAAGAGAAAATACTATCGTAGTATTGGAAAATCTAGGATAGTTATCTTTAGAATCATTTGCATATCAAGAACTTCCCATTAGAAATATATCATATTAATACCTACTTGCATTACACTCCATAAAAGGGGACACAACCTTGGTTATTCTACCCATACTAATTATAATCTAAATTAGCCTCCTTTGTGACTACTTTTTCTCTAAAATAGCAAACTATTAATCACCACCCTTTCTGTTCACTAACGGAATAGAACTTCGATTAGAGTTAAGAACCACACTAACATAGTGATACTTTCACACCTATTCCCTGTGGGATTCGACCCCAACCTTGTTGGGTTATTATATTTGACTTCGACCGCTTTACACTATTTTAGAAGTGTAATTTGAGCGTATCAAGCACTTCTGGGGAATCAGCAACAGGTTTGGAAAGTCTACAACAAGCAGTAGATGAAACTGGTTCATCTATTGAGGAAACATTGGCTGAGTTGATGAAAGAGTTGGGGGAGTCCTACAATCCCAAAAAGAAGAGAACTCCAAAATCCAAGAAAGCTACTAACCCTGTTCCAACCAAGAAGAGGAAAGCTTCATCTTCTGTCGATGCTCCTGCCCCAAAGAGTCGTGCTACTAGAAGCACTGTTAGGCAAGGAGAAGAAGAATTGGAAAAAGCTCGAAGAGAGAGCAAGAAGAAGAAGTCTGCCAAGGGAAAGGCAAAAGTTGGAGAGCTCGTTGAGGCAGTTCATATTGATGACGATGAGATGGAACTGGTCCATCAGGAGGAGCAACAAGCATAAGTTGAGGTTGAGACACCAAAACCCAAGAAAGCTAAGGCTTCTTACAAGAAGTCAGCATCTGTGTCTTCCACACCCTCAATAGTTGCAAAGAGGACCAGTTTTGAGTCAAAGAAAGTAAAGATTGTTGATGATGAAGAATAAAGTGGAGAGGAAGTGAAAGTGTCTGGTGAGGAGACTGACAAAATCACAATGTTTGGGAGGCGTACCATTTTGAAAGGGAAGTTGTTTAGAGACCTTGAGGAGCCAGGGATTATTTTCTTGCTAGATACCTTATATGTGCAAGGATGGAAGGACATGGTCCTTCACCTTGAGGGCAGGCTGGCTAGGAATGAGCTGGTAGAGTTTATGGCCAATGCAACAGTCAAAGATGGAAGGGTATCTACAAAGGTTCAGGGAGTTGAGATCTTGTTTGATGCAAAGGAATTGGGGGAAATATTGAATATCCCTTCTGAGGGGTATGATGACTACACGAGGAAAAGATGGCCTAGTTTGGATGGTTTGACTTCAGTCCTTCAAATCACAAGGTCTTTCTATTAGAATGAACAAGAACCGGAGCCCATGGCAGTGTTTAAGAGTGAGATGAGAGCTCAGCACAAACTAATTTTTGAGTTTGTGATCAAATTTCTACTGCCTAGGCAAGAGCGAAGGCACATAGCCAGCTACCTGGATCACACACTTATGGAATGCTTGTACAGGGGTAAACAGATCAATTGTCATGCCTTCATCATCCAGCTCTTGGACAGGGTTGTGAATGGAGCCAAGGCACACACTATACCTTATGGGTTTATCTTGACTACTGTGCTTGCTCATTTCAAGGTTCCAGTGAAGAAGGCTGAAATGATAACTGCTAAGGAGTATTTTGGGAAGAACACACTGCTGACATGTGACTACACTGTGAATATTCCTGTGGATGAACCTGGTTCATCCAAGAAACTGCCTGTTAACAGCAAGGTCATGACGCTTGTGCAGGAAGGTGAGATAAAGGATGTGGAGATCCTTCGTTTGAAAGCTCGCCTTACAGAGGTTGAAGCTGAGCGGGATGCTCTCAAAGCTGAATTAGCCAAAGAAACGGAGAAGAATGAGGGTGTTCTTCATCAAATGCTCTCCCTTCTTCAAGCCAAGACCACAACCTCTGCCCCTTCCCAGCCTTAGGAGTCCAGTGCCTCCAAAAACCCCCTCTATGACCCAGTTAGGGATTGTCTTACCTTGTTTTATTTTTATTTTTTGTTTTGCTCATGGTTGCGTCTGTCCTTATTTCTTTTTAGTGTATGGTGCTTGATCAGTTATCCAATCAATGAATTTTGCTTTTTGGTTATTGATTCTTTCTCAATTTCATATATAGCTTACATTTATTGGTTTCTTTTGATGATTAATCCATGCTTTGCACCTACAGTTGCCTCAATGGCCATGAGTAATTGTTAATAATTTTGGTAAGTTTATGATTTTGCAACTTTTCGATGATGCCAAAAGGGGGAAGATATGTGTTTTTCAAAATTTCAAACACTTTTGTGATATTTATAACCTAATGAACCTGGTCTCTCTATGATGAATGCTTAAAATTATAAAAAGTGTCTATGTTGGATTGAAGTATGTATAGGGTTAAGCACAGAGTTTGTCATCATCAAAAAGGAGGAATTTGTTGAATCAAGTCACTGCATGGTTTTGAAGATTGACAAATGCCAATCCAGTTGAACCAGGCCATCAGGGCAAACATAGTCAAACAGACCCATTGGCACGAGAAACGTCCATGCACAGGAGATAAACATTATCTGTGAACTAAGAGGTTATCTCCTAAGCGAAAAGGTTGCAAATTGATAAGAAGATGGAGTTCGATTTCAGGTAGGACAGAATCCAGATCAAGAAAGTTGAGATAAACACAAACTCTTCCACCAAGAAAGAGTTGCATTACAACTGAACAACAACATCTCAACTACTAATTCTATAAAATGTTGAAGCATTTCTGCCGGAGAATTGACTCACAAACACATAAGTGAAACAAGAACTGAAAGCAAAATTATCAAAGCAATTTTGCAAGCAGGATCCTTGTGCGACATAAAAGCTACTTGAACCAGCTAGAAGAACCAGTTCCATTTGTTGTCTTTTGAGTCTAGTTGGTTGTAGTAGGTGTTACATATTGTATTTTTCAGTTTTATCTAGAAGCAATTGTAATAGGTACACACTGTTCAAGTTAGAGTTAACTTGAAGTTTGTCCCAATTAGCTAGAGGCTAGTGATAAATAGGCAAAAATTGCATAGTTTAGTGTATATTTATACCCTAACTTAATGATGATTCACCGTCTTAAGTGCACTAAATGATGATGAATTGACTCTAATGATGATTTTTATCTTTCACAGGAGTACAACACAATAATGAGGACTTATAACGGTGATCCGGGCAAAATTGAAGAAGAATAGGCCATGGGGAATTTTCTGGGTGATTTAAAGGTTGAAACCTCACCGAGGCAGTGAAGAACCCCACTAGCGCAGGCATTAGCGCGTGCTTAGCGCGCCCGCGCTAGTCCAGATATCCTGAGGCAGTAAATAACCCAACTAGCGCATGCTTAGCGCGCCCGCGCTAGTCCAGACGCGGAAAATACAACTTGGAGGGTGTTTTTGGAAGTTCAAAGCCAATCTACACAAACTATAAAAGGTTCAATTCGTCCAAGAGAAGAGAGAATCAGGTTTTAGAGTTTAGAACAAGAAAAGCAAGGGCAAGAGGCAAGGAGGCAATTTGGGCATCAATCCATATCTTTCTCTTTTGTTCTTTTACCATTGACTATGAATTCTTTTGTAGTTTTTATCATTGTTATGAGTAGCTAAATCTTTTAATATAAGGTTTTGGTGGAACCCGTTGAGATGAACTAATTATGATATTAATATAGTTTTGATTTGGTTGTTAATCTCTATTTGTTCAACTACGTTCTTGTTGTAGTTGATTGAAAGGCCATCAATTAGCTGTTCCTATTTAGTGTGTATATGCTCGGGATGTGCATATTTAGGTAGTTGTTGAATAACACCACTCCCAAAGTATAGGAGGGATCCATAACCGAGGGTTTAGGGGTTGGATTAGGATAACAATACCTCAGATGCAATCTAAAGTGAACTGTAATGAAATCTAGCTAGCGTAACTTGGGAAAGTGCGTCTAGTAAATTATCATAATTACTTGGGAGAGATTTATGATAAATGCAGGGTTCATGATTGATAGAGATAACTAAGTCAAAGCTATAAGAAATATACAATAAGGGAAATCAACAACGGGAAAAACCATAACCTTAGACCTTTAATCCAATTGTTTACAATTTCTTGTTAGTTAATCTTAGTTTTATTAATTCTGTTCAGCTGTAGTAGTAAAACAACACCAAGCAATATTCACAACTTTTAAGAAAGTTGATTATTGAGAATCTAGTACTCTAACACCAACAATTGATAGGTTAATTCCCTGTGGGATTCGACTCTGGGCTAAATACTCAGATTATATTTGCAATGCCCACTTAGTCTTTTTAGAAGACACAGTTGAGCGTGATCAAATTTTGGCGCCGTTGCCGGGGAATTAACGGTATTATCAGTTGTAGTTGAAGGAAATTCGAAAATTCTCAAGTATAGTCGATTTTATTTGATTTCATACATATATTGAATTTCTAACGTTTGTAAATCGGTGGCACAAGTGTATGCCTAGAAACTGCTCGAGAACTGGTGAAGTATTCGAAGCGTTTCCAGATCCCGAAAAAGTTTTCAAGGCCTTGAACAGGGCCAACCGCAGAAGCAGACAACAACCAAACATTGAACACATAGAACCAGACATTGGCAGAGTTGAATGACAGAAACAACATTAATGTTGAGGACGGGGTAGCTAACCCAGCTGCACGGATTACTGCGCCTCAGGCACCCATTGTACCTGAGGTGCCACTTTACGACTGGGCACAACCCACTGCTGACAACTTGGCAACCGCGATTTTGGTCCCTCAGATTGAAGCGAAGTCTTTTCAGATTACAAACAATATGTTGCAGAATAAGGGGCTATTTTCGGGGTCATACATGAAGGATCCTCAGCAACACTAAAAGAATTTTCTGTCTATTCGCAAGACCCAGAGGTAGCCAAATGTTACTCCGGAAGCACTAAGACTGTTATTGTTTCCGTTCTCAGTGACACGAGTTGCCCAGACTTGGCTCAACTCTCTTCCTATCAACTCTATTGCAACATAGGAGGAGTGTCGCGCCCCCTTTTTCTATCGCACGGGTTAGGTACGGAGAGATCGGGTTTATGACATTTTGGACAACTCCTTAAAGTAAGAAGGTTTAAGGAAGAGTCTCCACCTAACGATTTTTATGGCGCGTTAGGGAACCTAGAGTTGATAACTCATAAACTAGTTTGCATTACCAGAGATCGGGTAAGGGCTTGAAATTATCCCAAGGGGAAGGTGTTAGGCACCCCTTAAGATCCACAACTGTGGGTCCCATCCAAGAAATTTTGTGAATTTGGACGATGAACAAGTAGCAAGCAAGGTTCATATAAGAGGGGATTTCAAATAGGCGTGAACATCTTTAAAGGTTTTGGGAAAACATTGGAATAAACATTCGAAAAGAAACTGTCCTAGGTTTAAAGTAATACAGATCACATCAATGCAATACGTGATATGTCACGCCTCGAAGAGGGGCTACACGTGGTATTAGCGCACCGGTCATCATATGTGTATTCTACCCTTCCTTCCCCGTTAGGGTATTTAAAATGCGTGTGTCGGTCACGAAGCTTATTGCGTGCTATTACCCGTCCCATTCTATAAGTCCTGGAGGGTATTTAGGACTACTAATCCTACAAGGTGAGTACTAGGCTGAACCCCTAGGTTTAAAGGGATAAAATTCTAAGCGACATATAAAACAACAAATAGGACCACAAATATGGGAATACATAAAGGCAAATAATAGCTCACATATCCCTCCACAAGTAAACAAGTAAATAGCACGTCTCAAACACAATCAAGGTCTCAAAGTCAGGATTTAAAACAGGAGTTTTTGAGTTGAAAATCAGTAGGTTTCAGCAGTTTTGGTAAGCGACTGATTCCTTGGAAACTTAGTAATAAAGCAGGAAATCCGATTAAAACAGAGTAGCTTAAAGAAGAGTGATTGAATTTAAAAGGTTCAGTAATTCAAAGATAGTAGCAGGATTTAAAAGTGCACATCATTTTAGATGAAGTTTTCAGTAAAAGCAGATGAAAAACTTCATAAAATCAGTAAATTAAAAAATGAAAGAGTGATTCACAAAGGGCCAGTAAATTTTAAAAGATCCAGCGGTTCAGAGCGGAGTAGAAATTAGTAGTTTAGTAAAACTTTAATAAAAGGAGAATGAGTAAACTATTTCAGAAAATAGGACAAGGGTTCAAACCGAATGACTTTTGGAAAATAGTGAGCTGACTCTGAAATTCAGTAACACACAGAGCAGCAATCTAATGACTTAGTTAAAGAGGAAATGAATGCATGATTTCCAGAATTAGTATTTGAAACACAGTGGGGTAGGAATTTTTTAGAAAATAGGGTGGATTTTAGAAGGAGATAAAACAGGAATGAAAAGCATCAGAGTTTAAAAATTTCAAAAAAACAAGGGGCTGATTGGTTCTAATACCAGCTAAGTGAAACACGATTAGGTTTTGTTTTTAATAATGTATTAGGCCTAATGTTTGCCTAGGCGTTCGTATACATTGCCTATTTGTTTAAAAGTGAGCATGCAGACTTCAGTTCCAATTTTAAGAGTGGTGATGCTATATTTGCAGATCGTTTCAACCAATTGACCATATTTTAGCCAGATTATCAGGTTAGATACAGGCTAACTAGGTGTTCAGCAAAAATATAACTTGACACAAACATGCTGAAAGGTAAGGTCCTAAAGAACATGATGTCTAATGCACATAAGGATACCTAAGGACATGGTTTCTAAATGTAATGCTTACGGAATGCAGTAGCCGTACATTATATCATTTGTTGTAGTTATTAACTGTGAACATGGCTTATAAAATGACAGGAACATAATAGACATGCTGAAATAAAGAACTTACACATGATTTCTATTGCATGATATGCATGTCCTAAGCAGGATACTATTGCACACATAGGAAAATAAACCCTATAGTCATGATTTCTACCCGTTACTATACTAAACATGCACAACCCCCTCCCATATCCACTATCCAGCCCCAATTATTCGTTTACAAATTATTACAGACCATTGTTGCATAAATTACACAAAGAGATAAGAAAATTAAGAAGTTACACTATAGAGAGCCTAACAATAGGCCCAAGTACCAGATCCTACATGCCATATGCATAGACCTCTTGTAATCTAGGTGTGTCAGAGTTCCTAAGGATCTTAAGGGATCTGAGGCAGTGCTCACACCCAAGTTCCCTAGCCAGGAATGAGTAAGTGCAGTGTGGAATGCCAGCCTTGTGTGTCAGAGTTCAATGGGTACTCAGGGGTCCCAAAGGCAGTGTTCAAATGAAGGGGACTGAACTTAAAGTCTACGAGTAGTGAGATGTGTTTGTAATTTAAAAGAGTTGAGTTTGAAAGTAGTTTTGTAACGACCCGACCGATCGTTTTGCGTATTAGGGTCCTCTTTCCTTAAATGAAACCTTCCGTAGCGGCTATTCGTGCATTATGACTCGCGGGAGCGGGTGGTTCGAGATTTGAGAATGAATTGGTTGGTTTAGGAACACTTAGTTCCTTAAGGCTGGCCTATTTGGATAAGTTTGACTTCGGTCATCATTTTGAGCAAACGACCTCGAAATCGAGTTTTGACAGCTCCAGTAGCTCCGTACAGTGATTTCGGACTTGGGCGTATGTTCGGCTCGGGTTTCTTATGACCCGGAGCGTTTCGGCGCTCGAAATGGAAATCAGGATTTCCTTAAGTTTAGAATTTGGCCTGGAACGAGACTTCATGCTATCGAAGTACGAATGGAATTCCGAGGCCGGAAATAGTTTCGTATAGCAATTTTTGACCTGTCTGCAAAATTTGGGGTCATTCCGAGTAGTATAGACCTGTTCGGCGCAATGTAATGAATTCTAGAATTTCAAAGTTCTTAAGTTTGATTAATTTGGTTTTAGGGTTTAATTTTGAGTTCCGTTGTTTTTTTTCACATTCCGGAAGTTCGTATCACAAATACAGACTTGCCGGTGCTTTTGGACGGGGTCCCGGGGGGCTCGGAGGGTGTTTTAGACCCCCGGGAGCTAAGTTAGAAAAACCAGAATTTTCTGTATCTGGTTTCCTTCTTCGCGTTCGCGGGAGGGTGGCCGCGTTCGCGAAGAAGGAATTGGGCAGGGGCTACATATGCTCTACGCGTTCGCGTTCCCCATCTTGCGTTCGTGATGAGTTGGGCCCCCTGGCCTTCCCGTTCGCACCCCTCCAGTCGCGTTCGCGAAGGTCTAGCGCAGCTAGCCTCCGCGTTCGCGGGCCCTCCGTTGCGTTCGCATAGGGTCCAGCCAATTGGGCCGGCCCAGCTGCCGTTGTCTTTGCATTCGCGACCCCTCCCTCGCGTTTGCGTAGAAGGCCCTTTGGACCTTACCGATTTAAAGCATCGCGAATGCATGCCCAGGGTGCGTTCGCATAGGGTAAATCCCTGGGCAGTGTATTTTTATAGCGGGTTTAGTTCATTTTTCTCCATTTCCATCTTCTTCCTTGAGTTAATTGAGAGCTTCCAAGAGGACCATTCAACCTAGTACTTTAGGTAAGTAAATTTCTTATTAACATCTAGTTTAAACATGAATTTCTAGTTAAATCCTCTATTAATTTATCAAAATCATGGGATAAATTTGGTAGGAATTTCTAGGGCTTTGATAATTAGTGAGTTATCCCTTTTTAGCCATGAATTCCTAAAAAAATTAGGTAATTACGATCCTTAGACTACGGGTAATTTAATCCTTCAAGAATTTTCAAAATCCGAAAGCACGGGCCCGGGGTCGAAATTTCAAAAATCGCCAAGAATGTTAAAATTTTAGGAATTCTTGATAATTCTCCTTTTTGAACCTTAAATTGATTCAGTTATTCTATGTTTGGCTAGTTGTGAACCGTCAAGAGTAATTTTATAGTTTTGGGCGCATCTTTTGATCTGGTCCTTGGTCCTAGGAGTGCTTTTATCGAGGTGAGTCTCATTTCCAAACTTGTAAGGGGGAAATGTCCCTGTGGGTTCCCTATTTGCTATGTGTACATGTTGAGGGGGCCACGTACGTACCAAGTGACGAGAGTCCGTACGTGGCGACTATATTGCTATGTCGGGTAGCCGTAGGACCCACGAGTATGCCATTTCGTGCCTTATATGAACCATTGTGTGCAATATAAATTATGTTTATTGTTGAAATGACATGGGAGAGGTAAGAATATGATGATGTAAATCCTAATTGGCTATCAGTGATATGATATTGACACAGTCCTGTTAAGTTCACGGTCGAGTCGGAACCCGTAGGTACCTATATGTAAATACTATTATTACAGAGTCAGCACACGAGTCGCAGTTATGATTCGCGATCGTGAGGAGCTTATTACTATTATAGAGTCAGCACACGAGTCGCAGGTATGATGCGCGATCGTGGGGAGCTTATTATTATCGAGTCAGCACACGAGTCGCAGGTATGATTCGCGATCGTGGGGAGCTTATGACCTCAGTCCTTATGACCTACCCTATGACTGTGGCCGGTTGTCTTGTCCGTGTCGGTACATGTACACTTGAGTCAGGTTCACATATGTCAGTATTAGTCAGGTATTGTTGAATAAAGAGGAATTGGTACTTGGTGCTCTTACTTGTATTACATTATGTGTTCATATACTTGCTGTTTAATGTTTCACATGACTATTGCTTTAGCCTTATCTCATTCTATATTATGTTACTGGACCTTAGTGAGTATCTAGTCGACCTCTCGTCACTACTTCTTCGAGTTTAGAAGGGATACTCACTCGGTACATATTTATATATATGTACTCATGCTGCACTTTCTTTCCTTTCTGTACTTGACTGTACAGGTCCGGAGGCTGGTTCATCTGATTTTCAGACCGGTGCTAGATATCGATAGCGTGGTGATACTTCACGGGGAGCTGCTTTCCTGGTGACTTCCTAGCAGCACCCTGGAGTTTCTTTTGTTATACTCTCTATCTAGCTCATTCAGACTGAGACCCTGTATATGTTGTAGTCATTGTATATTCAGTAGTTTCCGGTGGCACTCGTGACACTAGTTCCTGGCACACACACGGTTTATATTTTTGGGGTTTTGGGATGTATGTCTATGTGTATGTTTTATTTCGGCCTTGTATCTTCTATGATTTTACCTTCACTCAAGACTAGTATCATGTTAGTTGTTATAAACTGGTAACCATTGACTTGTTTGATCAAATAGGAAGGGTATCACTTAGTGAAAGTTATATCGGCTTGCCTAACCCCGCTGTTGGGTGCCATTGCAACCTGAATCAGGATTCGGGTCATGACAACGTGGTATCAGAGCTCTAGGTTCACGTAGTCTCACGAGTCACGGGCAAACCCAGTAGAGTCTTGCAGATCGGTATGAAGGCGTCTATACTTATCTTCAGGAGGCTATAGGGTGTTAAGAAACTCCTTTTGTTCATATCCTATCGTGCAACCAATGATGTACTCAAACCTGTTCTTCTACTCTCTCATAGATAGTGAGGACGCGTGCTTCACATGTTTCTGATCCAAGAGAGGCTGCTACCCCCGCCGCTCGAGGCTGTGGGAAGGGCAGGGGTAGGGCTCCTGTTCGTAGTAGGGGGCGAGGGCATCCCAAAGCTGTACCAGTTGTACCGATATAGGATCCTTATGTTGAGGAGCAGGATGAGAAGCCTCCAGTAGCTCCACCACCAGCTGATTTTATGACGGCGCCGGGCTTCCAGGAGGTCATGGGTCGTATGATGAGGTTCATGGATACTATGTCACAGGCGGGTGTACTTCCATCAGATCCTGCTGCTTCACAGACAGGAGGGGGAGTTCAGACCCCTACCGCTCAGGCTACAGGACCAGCAGCAGCAGTACATCGTACTCCAGATATTCCACCAGTGATCGCGGTTCAGCCTGCGGTGGCAGCACCGGAGCCCACGCCAATTGCAGAGATAGACCAGCAGAAGCTGCTGGGTAGATGGACCCAGCTTCGCCCTCCGACCTTCGGGGGTGAGTGGGGAGAGGATGCACAGGATTTCATCGAGAGGTGCAGGGACAAACTGCACAACATAAGGATATTAGAGTCACATGGGGTAGATTTCACGACCTTCCAGCTTGAGGGCAGAGCTCGCCGCTGGTGGCAGTCTTATGTACTCAGTAGACCAGCAAAGTCTCCACCGGTTACTATGGAGCATTTTATTCAGTTATTCTTGGACCGATACATTCCACCGTCTGAGAGGGAGGAGCTGCGGGGTCAGTTTAAGAGGTTAGAGCAGGGGTAGATGTCTGTGTCAGATTACGAGGCCAGGTTCTCAGAGTTGTCTCGCCATGCTCTCATGATATTGCCCATAGATGCTGAGAGGGTTTGACGGTTTGTGGCAGGCTTACATCCGGGTATCAGGACTTCCATGGCCAGAGAGGTGGAGATGGGTACCCCATATCAGCTTGTGGTCGATATAGCTCGACGTATCGAGGGTTACCGTGCGAGGGGAAGGGAGCAGGGTCAGCCAGGTCAGCAGGACAAGAGGGCCAGGTTTGTAGGCGACATCAAAGGGGCTCCAGCTAGGGCTAGGGGTCAGTACGGAGGTTTCTAGTTCAGCAGGCCTTCCTATTCAGCACCTCCAGTACCTCCTAGGGTTGTTCCAGTCAGGCCCCAGTTTAGCGCCATGCCAGAGCGCTCCTACCGTCCTCCAGCCATTCAAAGTCCATCCAGTGGTTACTCCAGCCGTTAGAGATCCTCCGGTTCCTATTTCGGTGATGTGATAGATGATTCTCCTCGCACTCTAGCCATTCGGGAATCTTACTCTTCAGTCCAGCATGATATGTCACATATGAGATGTTACGAGTGTGGTGACTTAGGCCACATGAAGAGGGATTGCCCCCACTTTAGGGGCAAGTCCGTTCAGGAGAGTCACCAGCCTATGGGTCCCGCACTAGCAGTTCGACCAACTAGGGGTGGAAGTCAGATTGGCAGGGGCCGTCCTAGAGGGGGAGGCCAGTCAGAAGGGAGTCATTCAGATCCCGCTCTTCCTGGGGGAGCTCAGCCATCAGGTGCTACAACCAGGTTCTATGCTATTCCAGCCAGGGCGGACGCAATGGCCTCAGTCGCTGTGATTATAGGTATGATTTCAGTTTGTGGTAGAGAGGCTTCGGTGCTATTTGATCCAGGGTCTACCTATTCATATGTTTTTGCATTATTTGCCCATTCTCTGGATGTTATTTGCGAGTCTTTGGGTTCTCCCTTGTATGTATCCACTCCTGTGGGAAACTCTGTAGTGGTAGACCGGGTCTACTGGTCTTGTGTGATTACCTTCTGTGGGCTTGAGACCAGAGCCGACCTGTTATTGCTTGATATGGTTGATTTTGAGGTTATTTTGGGCATGGATTGGTTATCTCCTTATCATGCTGTATTGGATTGCCATGCCAAGACAGTTACATTAGCCATGCCGGAATTGCCGAGGTTAGAATGGAGGGGTTCTTCAGTCAGTGCCTTCAGCCGGGTCATTTCCTTCATGAAAGCTCGGCATATGGTCGAGAAAGGGTGTCTGTCTTATCTTGCTTATGTGCGGGACACCACCGTCGAGTCTCCTACCATTGATTCAGTGTTGTCGTTTGGGAGTTTCCGGATGTGTTTCCTTCAGATCTTCCAGGCATGCCTCCAGATCGAGATATAGATTTCTGCATTGATCTGGCTCCAGATACTCAGCCTATTTCCATTCCTCCTTATCGTATGGCTCCTAAGGAGCTAAAGGAACTGAAGGAGCAGCTTGAGGAGTTGTTGGCCAAGGGATTTATTAGGCCAAGTGTGTCGCCGTGGGGTGCTCTAGTCCTATTTGTGAAGAAGAAGGATGTGTCTATGCGAATGTTTATTGACTACCTCTAGTTGAATAAAGTGACCATCAAGAACGAGTATCCTCTGCCGCGATGATTTATTTGATCAGCTACATGGCGCTCGTGTGTTCTCTAAGATTTATCTGAGGTCAGGTTATCACCAGTTGAAGATTCGGGTTTCTGATGTCCCGAAGACTGCATTTCGCACCAGATATGGCCACTATGAGTTCTTAGTGATGTCTTTTGGCTTGACTAATGCCCCAGCAACATTTATGGACTTGATGAATAGGGTATTCAGGCCGTATATCGACTCCTTCGTTATTGTTTTCATCGATGATATATTGATCTACTAACAGAGCCTGGGTGAGCACGAGCAGCATTTGAGGGTTGTGCTTCAGACCTTGCGAGAACAGAAGCTATATGCTAAGTTCTCCAAGTGTGAGTTCTGGTTGGAGTCTATGGCGTTCTTGGGGCATGTGGTGCCTGGTGAGGGTATCAAGGTTGATCCGCAGAAGATTGAGGCAGTTCAGAGTTGTCCACGTCTTACTTCATCTTCAGAGATCAGGAGTTTTCTGGGTTTAGCAGGTTACTACCGTCGGTTCATTGAGGGATTCTCTTCTATGGCTACTCCATTGACTAGATTGACTTAGAAGAATGCTCCGTTTTAGTGGTCCGACGATTGTGAGGCGAGCTTTCAAAAGCTCAAGTTAGCATTGACTTCAGCACCAGTGTTATCATTGCCTTCTGAGTCTGGAGTATATACAGTGTATTGCGACGCTTCACGCGTCGGGTTGGGATGTGTGTTGATGCAGGATTGCAGGGTTATTGCTTATGCTTCGCGACAGCTGAAGGTTCATGAAAGGAATTACACTGTGCACGATTTGGAGTTGGCGGCGATTGTTCATGCTTTTAAGATATGGCGGTATTATTTGTACGGTGTATCTTGTGAGGTCTATACCGACCACCGCAGCCTGCAGTACTTGCTTAAGCAGAGGGACCTTAATTTGAGGCAGCGGAGGTGGCTTGAGTTGTTGAAGGACTATGATCTCACTATTCTGTATCATCCGGGCAAGGCAAATGTAGTGGCGGATGCATTAAGCAGGCGGGAAGCTAACATGGGTAGTTTGGCCTACATTTTAGCCGAGGAGAGGCCTTTAGCCTTGGACATTCAGTCCTTGGCCAATCGATTAGTGAGATTGGACCTTTATGAGTCTTGTCGGGTTTTGGCTCATGTGGTTGCGCAGTCTTCATTATTGGGAGAGATCAAGGCTCGACATATTGATGATCCTTGCCTAGCAGAGCTTAGGGATACGGTGGTCCAGGGCAAGGCCAAGGAGATTACCTTAGGCGAGGATGGTGTTCTGCGACTCCAGGGTCGATTGTGTGTTCCTGATGTTGACGTCCTAAGGGAGAGGATTCTAGCAGAGGCGCATAGTTCTTGGTGCTCTATTCACTCAGGAGAGACGAAGATGTATCGTGATTTGAGGCAGCACTACTGGTGGAGGCGGATGAAGAAGGACATTGTTCAACATGTAGCTAGGTGTCTTAATTGTCAGCAGGTTAAGTACGAGCATCAGCGGCCAGGAGGCTTGTTTCAGCAGATTCCCATTCCTCAGTGGAAGTGGGAGCGTATCACTATGGACTTCGTGGTTGGGTTGCCTCGGACCTTGCGGAAGGTTGACGCGGTTTGGGTCATTGTGGACAGACTGACCAAATCGGCACATTTCATTCCTGTGGCTACTACTTACACTACAGAGAGGTTGGCTCGGATTTATCTTCGTGAGATAGTCTGGTTGCATGGTGTGCCGGTGTCTATCATTTCAGATCGGGGTCCTCAGTTCACTTCGCACTTTTGGAGAGCTTTGCACAGTGAGATGGGTACTCAGATAGCCCTCAGTTCAGCTTTTCACCCTTAGACTGATGGCCAGTCAGAGCGTACAGTTCAGATTCTGGAGGATATGATCAGGGCTTGCGTGATTGATTTCGGGGGTCAGTGGGACCAGTTCCTACCTTTGGTGGAGTTTTCATACAATAATAGTTATCAGTCCAGCATCGAGATGGCTCCATTTGAGGCTTTATATGGTCGGCGATGCCGTTCTCCGATTGGGTGGTTTGAGCCTGGTGAGGCCAAGTTATACGGTACAAATTTGGTCAAAGATGCCTTGGAAAAGGTGAAGATTATTTAGGAGAGATTCCGTACAGCACAGTCTAGGCAGAAGAGTTACGCAGATCAGCGGGCATGTGATGTATCATTCATGGAGGGAGATAAGGTTATGTTGAAGGTTTCGCCGATGAAGGGCATTATGAGATTCGGGAAGAAGGGCAAGCTGAGCCCCATGTTTATAGGTCCTTTCGAGGTGTTGAAGCGGGTTGGAGAGGTTGCTTATGAGCTTGCCTTGCCTCCAGCTTGATCAGGAGTTCACTCAGTTTTTCATGTTTCCATGCTTCGGAGGTATCATGCTGACTTCTCGCACGTGGTTGATTACAACACTATTCAGTTAGATGAGAAGTTGGGCTACGAGGAGGAGCTAGTGGCTATTGTTGATAGGTAGGACCGCCAGTTGAGGTCTAAGACAGTTGCTGCGGTTAAGGTCTAGTGGAGGGGCCAACCAGTTGAGGAGGCGACATGGGAGTCCGAAAAGGACATGCGGGGCAGATATCCACAACTATTCAGCACTTCAGGTACGATTCTAGACCCGTTCGAGGACAAACATTTATTTAAGAGGGGGAGAATGTAACGACCCAACCGGTCGATTTGCGTATTAGGGCCCTGTTTCCTTAAATGAAACCTTCCATAGCGGCTATTCGTGCTTTATGACTCGCGGGAGCGGGTGGTTCGAGATTTGGGAATGAATTGGTTGGTTTAGGAACACTTGGTTCCTTAAGGCTGGCCTATTTGGCCAAGTTTTACTTCGGTCAACATTTTGAGCAAACGACCTCGGAATCGAGTTCTGACAGCTCTAGTAGCTCCGTACAGTGATTTCGGACTTGGGCGTATGTTCGACTCAGGTTTCTGATGACTGGGAGCGTTTCGGCGCCCGAAATGGAAATCAGGATTTCCTTAAGTTTAAAATTTTGCCTGGAACAGAACTTCATGCTATCAAAGACCGAATGGAATTCCGAGGCCGAAAATAGTTCCGTATAGTCATTTATGACCTGTATGCAAAATTTGGGGTCATTCCGAGTAGTATAGACCCGTTCGGCGCAATGTAATGAATTCTAGAATTTCAAAGTTCTTAAGTATGATTAATTTTGTTTTAGGGTTGAATTTTGAGTTCCGTTTTTTTTTTTTCACGTTCCAGAAGTTCGAGCGAGTCCGTATCACGAATACAGACTTGCCGGTGCTTTTGGACGGGGTCCCGGGGGGCTCGGGGNCTAGAATTTTCTGTATCTAGTTTCCTTCTTCGCGTTCGCGGGAGGGTGACTGCGTTCGCGAAGAAGGAATTGGGCAGGGGCTACGTATGCTCTACGCGTTCGCGTTCCCCATCCCGCATTCGCGATGGGTTGGGCCCCCTGGCCTTCGCGTTCGGACCCCTCCAATCGCGTTCGCGAAGGTCTAGCCCAGCTAGCCTCCGCGTTCGTGGGCCCTCCGTCGCGTTCGCATAGGGTCCAGCCAATTGGGCCGGCCCAGCTGCTGTTGTCTTCGTATTCGCGACCCCTCCCTCGGGTTCGCGTAGAAGGCCCTGTGGACCTTACCGATTTAAAGCATCGCGAATGCATGCCCAGGGTGCATTCGCATAGGGTAAATCCCTGGGCAGTGTATTTTTATAGCGGGTTTAGTTCATTTTCCTCCATTTCCATCTTCTTCATTGAGTTAATTGAGAGTTTCCAAGAGGACCACTCAACTAGTACTTGAGGTAAGTAAATTTCTTATTAACACGAAGTTTAAACATCAATTTCTAGTTAAATCCTCTATTAATTTATCAAAATCATGGGAAAAATTTGGTAGGAATTTCTAGGGCTTTGATAATTAGTGAGTTATCCCTTCTTAGCCATGAATTCCTAAAAAAATTAGGTAATTACGATCCTTAGACTACGGGTAATTTAATCCTTCAAGAATTTTCAAAATCCGAAAGCGTGGGCCTGGGGTCGAAATTTCAAAAATGGCCAAGAATGTTAAAATTTTAGGAATTCTTGATAATTCTCCTTCTTGAACCTTAAATTGATTCAGTTATGCTATGTTTTCTAGTTGTGAACCGTCAAGAGTAATTTCGGAGTTTCGGGCGCATCTTTTGATCCGGTCCTTGGTCCGAGGAGTGGTATTATCGAGGTGAGTCTCCTTTCCAAACTTGTAAGGGGAAAATGTCCCCGTGGGTTCCTTATTTGCTATGTGTACATATTGAGGGGGCCGCGTACGTACCAAGTGATGAGAGTCCGTACGTGGTGACTATATTGCTATGTCGGGTAGCCGTAGGACCCACGAGTATGCCATTTCGTGCCTTATATGAACCATTGTGTGCAATATAAATTATGTTTATTGTTGAAATGACATGGGAGAGGTAAGAATATGATGATGTAAATCCTAATTGCTATCAGTGATTTGATATTGACACAGTCCTGTTGAGTTCACGGTCGAGTCGGAACCGGTAGGTACCTATATGTAAATACTATTATTATAGAGTAAGCACACGAGTCGCAGGTATGATTCGCGATCGTGGGGAGCTTATTACTATTATTGAGTCAGCACGCGAGTCGCAGGTATTATGCGCGATTGTGGGGAGCTTATTATTATCAAGTCAGCACACGAGTCGCAGGTATGATTCGCGATCGTGGGGAGCTTATTACTATTATCGAGTCAGCACACGAGTCGCAGGTATGATTCGCGATCGTGGGAAGCTTATGACCTCAGTCCTTATGACCTACCCTATGACTCCGGCCGGTTGTCTTGTCCATGTCGCACTACTAGAAAATGGTTTTATTGGAACGGTTATTGGGCAACGGTTTTGTAACTGTTACAATAGATCACATATTGGAACGGTTAAAACCGTCCCAATAGCGTCAAAAGGCTTTTGGGACACTTCTGAAAAATAACCGTTCCAATAGTATAATAACCGTTACTATAAGTATATATATGGAGACGGTTTGTAAAAGCGATACCATAGAGTTACCTATGGGAACGGTTTTATAAAATAAAAATCTATGGGAGCGTTTTACTTTTCCCTCCTATATATTTATTAAAAAAAAAAAAAATATTTGACCCCACTAATATTTTAATAACACTTTGATATACACATAGAAATTTCCGTCCCTCTGTCATCAGTTTCTCTAAACACATCGACCTAATCTCTCTCTCTCAAGGTTAAAGCAGAACCAACGACCTCACCACCGACGAACTCTGTAGGCCAGTTCCGGCGAAGGACGACAACTGTCGGTGAATGACGACCAGTTTCGGCTAACATACGAGCAATCTCCGAGGTAGACTATCAATTTTTGCCATGTTTTATGTTTGTATAACTATTCGATTTCTCTTTCTTTTTTCCCTTATATTTTATTTATCTGGTAATAGTTCTTGTAAACACATTAATTTGCTTCTGCTTTGTTTGTATTACATGACACATTTGTGATTTATAATTTGCAAAATTGGGGGATTTATTTGTTAGGTTTTGATTTTCTGTTTGAAACCATGGGATATTCTTTGTTCCATGTTTTCTACCGATGTTAGCTTTCTTAGTTATTCTGAAAAATAGTTTCGCTGCTCCTTTTTCTTTCTCCTTTTTTCCTTCTCTGGTAATATTCAGGAAAATCATTTCGCTTTGCTGCCCCAATTTCTCTGGTAATATTTTCTTGTAATAGCCAGTTGGTGATTTTTGTTGATTGGGTGATTACTTGAGTTTGACTATTAAAGTTTGTGTCTTTGTGGCTAGTTCTTGGTTCTTTTGTTCGAGTAGCAGTAAGTGAATTCCTATTTTTGTTGATTTTGATTAAACTCAACTTAAAACACTGATGTGAGCCTTGTTATGAATAATAGTATTGATTGGTTAAAACACTGTTGTGAGCCTTTATATCGTTTCGGAGACATTCAGCTAAATGATTATAAGTTTGGATTTAATATAGTGATCAATAAGAGTGCTATAGGAAATTATAAGTATAAATTAGTGAGAGGAAGAATGAATCGAGCAAAGTGGCAGCAAATAAAGTGTCTTGACTTGTAGTTTAAATGGGCATATACTATTAATATCTCTGAGTGAAAAAGAAGTGAAAGTAGTATTATGGTTCTATAGTTAATTACTTCTTCCTGATTATGTATAGGTCTGACTTATACTACTAATTTGTGTAGGATTTGACATTCTCTATGAAAAAGAGGAAAGGAAAGCTCCGAAAGGCATGGGATGGAAGTAAAGTAATTTACAACGTAGCATCTTGGGGGGCTACAACCATTGGGTAAGCCAACCTATTTGATTCAACAAATTAGTTATTCTCCCTTCTATCTCATATAAAAATAACAAAGTATCATGTTGTCTTACTAGGAGTAAGACGATGATATATGAGGTCTACATCAATCCTATTATCAAATTTGGGCTTGTGAGGTCCAAAATTGATAGTACAATATGATCTAAAAATAAAATGTGGAATAAAGTCTAATCTATGTATAAAAGCTAGCCTGTTACAAACATAAACAAGTACTGCATTCACGCACTCTTGTACTTCTTTCTTGCTTTTCTCTTGTGTAATTTAACTGTGTTTCTCCTTGTATTTGCATGTGTATCCGATCTGAACTCAATTATCTCTGAATCTTTTAGCTTCCATTTCGAGTCTGCTCCTGATGTCTCAGAGGTCCAAAGGCCTGTGCCCATATTATCATTATTCGTCCATGACTCACCAGTGATCCATGAGTGAATCCTTTCATTTTGTGCTCTAATTTGTTCCCTGTACATCACACTATCTTATTGCAATGAGTTTTTTGATGTATCATGCGATATAGATTCCGCGATTCTCGTTCGTAAGTGCTGCCTCGACTGCCAAAAACTGGGCAGTTTGTGAATTCCAGTTCTTGTGTCATATGTTACCATGCTTATGCCTTCCCCAACTTGTCCTCCAGTGGATTGAGTACAAAGTACTAATACCACCACTTGAAGGGTAAGCCAAAGGAAGGGCATATGCACAATATCTTTTCTTGCATTTTTACACCCTCTACCCTCTTGCGTGTATTTGTCCCTTTTGCGAGTACATGATTGTGCGTTGTGCTGCATTTGTATGTTTGTTCTTCTTTGGATTACTTCCCGCGTATCTGAGGTGTTACCCTCTTCCTGGTCCTCTGCTCTAATTCCTTCATATGTTATTAATGTAGCTATCCAACAGTGACAGCTGATGAAGCAAAATCTGGGCAGGAATTTGCCCCTCGTTGTGTCTATGTGTATCCATATCTGTGATTTCCTCTCAGTGGAATGAGTGCATAGCACTAATACCACCAGCTGAGATTCCACCATAGAATATGTCCTACACATAGAAACATCATCCAATGCCTGGTTCCCTGTATCCACATTATTCCAAAAACTCTTCCCCTCAATGTTCCTGTTCTTGCCTGATCACCAACCATTGCTGCATAATTCTTGGCAAACAACTCTTGTGTTTCTTGATTGTTGCATTGCTCTTGATAATTACGCAATGAAAGTTGGCATTATTCTCCGTGCTATTCCTTTCCATTGTCCCTGCGTTATGCATTTATTTTTAAAATTTAAGTTAATCTCTGCTTTTTGCCGATATTATAAAAAAAATCCAGTGTATAGAAAATGTCCAATGTATAGAAAATTTAAGTTAATCTCTGCTTTATTCTTTCTCGAAAAAATAAATATGAAAAAATCAAAACCATGAAGAATATCGGCAAAAGCTCTGCGATGTACTAATCCAGTGTATAGAAAACGTCCGATAGTGATAAGATATTCTCCCATTTTCACTCCAATTGCTTTTACAAGCAAGAGAATAAATTAGACTCCTTGAAATGTCAGTTGAGAGTAGCAAACATAGATAAATTGGATTGAAAGCAGTGTGCTATAGAAGTTATACATCAATGATGTGGTCGAAAGTAAAATACCTGAAGAGGGTTGTATGGTGAAGATGCATATGATCCATACAAGTCCCACTGGCCAGTGGTGTTGCCCAAATCCTCCAAATCAAAGTATACACTCTTGTCACCACACTTGCCAACCACATAACCAACCCTACACAAAACATGTAAATATTTACATCACAATGACCATAAGAAGCCAAGATCATANAAGGGTAAGCCAAAGGAAGGGCATATGCACAATATCTTTTCTTGCATTTTTACACCCTCTACCCTCTTGCGTGTATTTGTCCCTTTTGCGAGTACATGATTGTGCGTTGTGCTGCATTTGTATGTTTGTTCTTCTTTGGATTACTTCCCGCCTATCTGAGGTGTTACCCTGTTCCGGTCCTCTGCTCTAATTCCTTCATATGTTATTAATGTAGCTATCCAACAGTGACAACTAATGAAGCAAAATCTGGGCAGGAAATTCCCCTCGGTGTATCTATGTGTATCCATATCTGTGATTTCCTCTCAGTGGAATGAGTGCATAGCACTAATACCACCAGCTGAGATTCCACCATAATATGTCCTACACATAGAAACATCATCCAATGCCTGGTTCCCTGTATCCACATTATTCCAAAAACTCTTCCCCTCAATGTTCCTGTTCTTGCCTGATCACCAACCATTGCTGCATAATTCTTGGCAAACAACTCTTGTTTTTCCTGATTGTTACATTGCTCTTGATTGTTACGCAATGAAAGTTGGCATTATTCTCCGTGCTATTCCTTTCCATTGTCCATGCGTTATGCATTTATTTTTAAAATTTAAGTTAATCTCTGCTTTTTGCCGATATTATAAAAAAATTCCAGTGTATAGAAAATGTCCAATGTATAGAAAATTTAAGTTAATCTCTGCTTTATTCTTTCTCAAAAAAATAAATATGAAAAAATCAAAACCATGAAGAATATCGGCAAAAGCTCTGCGATGCATTAATCTAGTGTATAGAAAACGTCCGATATTGATAAGATATTCTCCCATTTTCACTCCAATTGCTTTTACAAGCAAGAGAATAAATTAGACTCCTTGATATGTCAGTTGAGAGTAGCAAACATAGATAAATTGGATTGAAAGCAGTGTGCTATAGAAGTTATACATCAATGATGTGGTCGAAAGTAAAATACCTGAAGAGGGTTGTATGGTGAAGATGCATATGATCCATACAAGTCCCACTGGCCAGTGGTGTTGCCCAAATCCTCCAAATCAAAGTATACACTCTTGTCACCACACTTGGCAACCACAGAACCAACCCTACACAAAACATGTAAATATTTACATCACAATGACCATAAGAAGCCAAGATCATAACTTTACAAGCATAAATATATCAATGTGATTTTAAAATCCCTGTCTTCAGTACCTATATTAACAGAATATTAAGTATATACATCGTGTTTATGCCAGGTTGTGAAAAGCAAGAAGAGACCCCTTGTAGACAAAAATCGTGCGCTTCCCACTAAAAGGGGAGAAGCGGCGAAGCGAAACGAGTGAAGCTGCCAGCCTATTTAATTGAAAAAGAAGGGATTAGTGTACCTTTATTTAAACACGTCCAGCAACAACAACGACTAGGGTTCCCTTTTCAACTTCAACAGGGATTCAGCGGGATTCAGCGGAAACAGGTATGTGATGATTTCTTCCTTCTTCCTTCCTCCTCCTCCTCCTCCTCCTCCTCCTCCTCC
>ML271184.1:364-32894 GCA_005239495.1 Nicotiana undulata
CTGTGAAACAATTGAAGTGATTTGGAAGGCTCAGTAAAGTTTTGTGAGTTACTAGTGTGGGAAGTTTTACGTTATTTCATGTTGGTCATGTCTTTATTCTCCGCATTCTTAAAGTTTCGTTATTTTTATTAAGCAATGCTTGCAGGATTCTGTTGGGAATTTGTTGAAAATGACGAACTATCGTTTCGTTCAGCATTAAATGATTTTAAATTGCTATTGCAAGTTATACGTTGGCTGGCCTAGCGGGTTCAACGTTAGGCGCAGTCACGGCCCCAAAGGGTGGAAATTTGGGTCGTGACAGAGTTTAACTAAAATCTATCATGGTTTTATTTGGGAATTTTTACCTCCTATACTAAAGGTTAACACCTTATTTATTTTAAATAAATACTATTTTAAAAAATTATATTCTATAACTACCTTTTAATGTTTATAGCAAAAACTCTATTTATGGTTACCTCATACCCTTAAGCCACCATATACGCTATTTGTTATTTTTCTCTTTCCTTTTTCCGATTTTTTTCTCACGTAATTACCGTATTTGATGTAAACTTCTCACTCTTTCTATCTCTCTCTAATTTGATACACGTCATTCTCTTCCCAATAAACAATCCCCGCTGTACATCCCAAACACCAAAAAAGGAAAAAGCTGTTGAAAGGGGAAGGGAAGGGAAAAGAAGGTTGAGTTGGTTATGGTGGAAAATCTAATTGGCACGGTACAACAACTCAGGGGTAGATTCAAGGTATATCTAAATGCAAAAGCCATGATTTTTGCTCGTATACATGATGAGTGGGAACAATGAGATTCAGGGTTTTAGAGGGTTGAGAGTTTCGAGTCAGAATCTTGACCCTCTTGACGAGACGACATTAGGGTTGTTCTTGAACAAAGACGACGGAGTTGGGGGCTGAGTCTATGAGACCTTTATACAATACATATTTAGACCTTCATATGTGTATTACAGATTGTATTAATATATATTCAGGCGTATTCATATGTATTCAACATATTGTATTAATCTGTATTCAACATCTTGCATCCATATGAATACGACAGATTGCATTCATATTAATTTAATAGGTTGTATTCATATGTATTTCAACTGGATATTTGAATACATGTATTTAATATTCAGAGATCATATACAATCCCTGATACAAAAGGTCGTTTTGTATTTACTTGTATTTATATGTATTCAAAAAAAAAAAAGAATCAGTTCTGATGAATGAAATATTACATATTTTTACAATACAATCATATCGTATGTATATAACAGATTGTATTCACATATATTTAGATGTATTCGAATACAGATTTAGACCTTCATATGTGTATAACAGATTGTATTAATATGTACAACAGATTTAGTTGTATTTATATGTATTAAAAAAAAAGTCAGTTCTGATGAATGAAATATCCATTAGGTTGTATTTATCTATATTTATTAGGTTGTATTTATCTATATTCACCAGGTTATATTCACATATTTTCCACAGCTTTTATTCATATGTATTTTACAGGTTGTCTTCATATATATTTAGATGTATTTACATATATAAGGAGTCTATGAGACCTTTATACAATACATATTTAGACCTTTATATGTGTATAACAAATTGTATTAATATGTATTAACATATTGTATTAATATGTATTCAACATCTTGCATTCATATTAATTTAACAGGCTGTATTCATATGTATTTTAACAGGATATTTGAATACATGTATTTAATATTCAACGATCATATATAATCCCTGATACAAAACGTCGTTTTGTATTTAGTTGTATTTATATGTATTAAAAAAAAGAATCAGTTCTGATGAATGAAATATTACATCTTTTTACAATACAATCATATCGTATGTATATAACAGATTGTATTCATCTGTATTCAATGTATTCGAATACATATATTTAATATTCATAGATCATATACCAACTATGTATTCAGATTGTATTCATTTGTATTCAGAGATCATGAATTAATATAATAGTCGGATTGTAATTATGTATTCAGATTTAATATACCAACTAAATATATAGTTGGTGTATGATCTCTGTTTTATTTAATAGATCATGAATTCTCTGTTTTATTTGTTGAACAAAGAAGCACACACGAAAGAAAAAAAACAGAAAAGAGAAGAAATAGATTTCACGTATATGATCTCTATTTTATTTAATAGATCATGAATTCTCTGTTTTATTTGTTGAACAAAGAAGCACACACGAAAGAAAAAAAACAGAAAAGAGAAGAAATAGATTTCACGTATATGATCTCTATTTTATTTAATAGATCATGAATTCTCTGTTTTATTTGTTGAACAAAGAAGCACACACGAAAAAAATAGAAAAGGGAAGAAACAAACTTTGCGTAAGAAAACGATTTATGGGTGATGTAATTGGGTTAGTTGACTTATATTAGGAGTCTATTATGTTAATTTATCCACTTTCCATTAAAAAAAATCTGTCCAGGCCTAGAATTGCGCAGTTTACGTTACGACATACAGTCGAATACAGTCACATACACCCACATACATTCGTCATCCAGTTGTAGCCCCATGTTTCGCGCCGACTTTTGCTACTGTATTCATGAATATAGTAGCTTAAATATATCGAATACACTATAAGAAAACTGAAAACATAGCTATAGCAAGTAATATATTAAATGGTAGCTACAACTAGCTAATAACCACTAAACAATAGTGGTTTGTGAAAAATTTCCTTTATTTTTTATACAATCAAGTTACATTTGTCTGTATCAAAGCTTCACCCTATTATTCTAGTGCTCCCTTCTCTCTAAACCTCTCAACACCAGCCAGAAGACATGACCGATCACAACCTCCATGAAAGTCATATGGGGATTTCAATCCCACCAAAACCTCCAGATATTGAAAACATACACTCCCATCACAGTTTACTCTATCAAAACAACTCGTATAGGGACAAATTAATAGGAAAAATCTCAATTAACCACGAAGCTCAAAGTGAAGAACAACCTTCACCTATATTAATGGATGTGAAACAAACTCCAACTATGCCATGTCTACATAAGGGAGGGGATAACAGGATCAAAAGTATAACACTATCGGATCAAAATGGAGCTCAAAGTCCGACCACCTGAATGGAGCACCATTCTGGGTCAATTTGGTCAATGACGAAGTAATAGATGAAAATCCCTCCACAAAGCGACGGTAATATCCTGCCAAACCAAGGAAGCTCCTAATTTCCGTAGCTAAGGACGGTCTAGGACAATTCTGCATCGCCTCTATCTTCTTCAGATCCACTTGAATACCCTCATTGGACACCAAGTGTCCCAAGAATGCTACCGATCCAAGCCAAAACTCACACTTGGAGAACTTTGCATAAAGCTTCTCCCCCCTCAATCTCTGTAACACAACTCTCAAATGCTGAGCATGCTTCTCCTGGCTACGAGAGTATACCAGAATGTCATCAATGAACACAATAACGAAGGAGTCCAAATATGGATGGAATACATTGTTCATCAAATGCATGAACGGTGTTGGGGCATTGGTCAGTCCAAAAGACATCACCATGAACTCATAATGGCCATAACGGGTCCTGAAAGCTGTCTTAGGAATATCTGAATCCTGAATCTTCAGCTGATGATACCCGGACCTCAAATCAATCTTAGAGAACACTCTTGCTCCCTGAAGCTTAGTCAAATAAATCATCAATACGAGGCAAGGGATACTTGTTCTTGCTGTGACATTTTTCAACTGCATGTAGTCAATACACATTCTCATGGAACCGTCTTTCTTCTTCACAAATAGGATCGGCGCACCTCAAGGTGACACACTAGGACAAATAAACCCCTTATCTAGAAGTTCTTGTAGTTGATCTTTCAATTCCTTCAACTCCGCCGGTGCCATACGATATGGTGGAATAGAAATAGGTTGAGTGTTTGGCACCAAATTAATACCAAAGCCGATATCCCTATCAGGCGTCATGCTTGGAAGGTCTGCAAGAAACACATCCGGAAAATCATGGACCATAGGAACATAATCAATAGTGGGAGTCTCTGCACTGACATCCCTCACAAAAGCCAAATACGATAGACAACCTTTCTCAACCATACCCAGAGCCTTCAGGTATGAAATCACCCTACTAGGAACCACTCAACTCAACCCTTGGAAATCCCGGTATCACTAAGGTCACGATCTTAGCGTGAAAATCTAGAACAACATGACATGGAGATAACCAATCCATGCCCAATATCACATTGAAGTCAACCCTACTGAGCAATAACAAATCCACTCGGGTCTCCAGACTCCCAATTGACACCACACATGACCGATACATACGGTCCACAACAATAGTATCTCCCACAAGAGTAGATACATGAACATATGTAACTAAAGACTCATGGGGAATATACAGAAAATGAGCAAAATATGATGATACATATGAATATGTTGAACCAAGGTCAAATAAGATTGAGGCATCTTGGTGACAGACTGAACCTGTAATCATGGCATCTGAATCCATAACATCTGGTCTAGCTGGAAGTGCATAGAAACGAGCCTGACCACCACCAGATCGACCTCCCCCTCTAGGGCGACCTCTAGCTGCCTGACCCCCACCCGTAGCTGGCTAGGCAGGTGGTGAAGTGACAGGTGTTGAAGCCGAAGGCTGACTCCTCTACTGGGATGAACCTCCCGAAAGGCGGGGACAGAATCTATTAATATGTCCCAAATCTCCACACTCAAAACAACCTCTACTGACCACTGACAATGGGTACTTAAGGGATCCCCGAGCACCAGGACACCTACTAGAAGAACCAGGCATATATGAGCCCTGAATTGATGGTGCACGGGATGAGCTCTAGGGTGGGAGGGAACTGAATGATGAGTGACCCTAATGAGAACTGTGAAAACCATGCCCCGATAATGCACCACGGTGAACTGGGCGAGCTGATTGAGCATGCCTGAATGGACGGCCTCTATCGTGATGAACCTGACCTCCAGAAAGAACACCACCATAACTACCAGATCCCCGACGCCTCTTGGCCTCCCTCTCAACTCGCTTCTGGCGATGAACTGACTCAATCTCTCGGGCGATGTCGACCACCTCCTCAAAAGTAGCACCAGAAACCCTCCCTCTGGTCATAAGAATCCGAAGCTGATATGAGAGGCCATCCACTAGCCTCCTGATCCCCTCCCTATCTGTGGGAACCAACTAAATAACATGACGATCTAGCTCTGAAAATATCATCTCATACTACATCACAGTCATATCATCCTGACGCAACTGCTCGAATTGCCTGCGCAACTCCTCTTTGTGGGACTGTGGCACATACTTCTCTAGGAAAAGAGCAGATAACTGCTGCCAGGTAAGGGGCGCTGCACCAACAGGCCTACGCCTCTCATAAGCCTCCCACCAAGTAAGGAAACTCCCTAGAACTGGAAGGTAGTAAACGAGACCCCACTGGTCTCCAAAATACCTTCTGTACGGAGAATCCTCTAACACTTAGCCAAGAAACCCTAGGCATCGTCGCCCTCTGCACTACTAAAAGTCGGAGGCTGAAGTCTACCAAACCTCTCCAGTCTACGCTGCTCGTCATCAGACATGACTGGAACCACATAATCCTGAGCAGGTGAAACCGTCTGGGCTGAAGGTGCCCCCGATGTCCGAATTCCCTGAAGAACTTGCTCAGGTGTGCGAGCAGCAGGAGTCTGAGTGCCTCCCCCGGCCTGAGAAGTAGCTACTATAGTAGAAACAACGACTGCCTGAGCAAGATTGGTGAATGCGGTCAATATCTGAGCCAAGGTCTCCTGAAGACCTGGAATGACAATAGGCACAACTGGTTCCTGAGCTGGTCCCGCTGGAACATCCGCGGCTGGGACCTGCTACACGGGCTACACCCCTACCCCTACCACGGCCTCGACCCTTCGCGGTCCTAACTGGTGGCTGTTCATCCTGCCCGGTAGCTCGTGTCCTCAACATCTGTGAGAGAATGAAACAAAAGAAATTTAGTTACCAAAGGCAATGGATCCGCACGACAAGAATTAAGGAATGTGAGATTTTTTCCTAAGGGTTCCGCAACCTCTCGAAGATAAGTACAGACGTCTCCGTACCAATCCGCAAGACTCTACTAAACCTACTCATGACTTGTGAGACCTATGTAACCTAGGCTCTGATACCAACTTGTCACGACCCAAAACCCAACCGGTTGTGATGGCGCCTATCATGGAACTAGGCAAGCCGACACACTTTCAAACCACTCGATTTTTCATTAACATTTAGATAATAACTTTTTCAATTGAAACTTCTGAATAAAATAATTAAAATTCAAAACCAAAATACTGCAACATAAACCCCAACATCGGGTGTGACTAAGTCAGGAGCCAATACTACAACCGTTCCAAAGTTTAGCAAGACAACATTGTCTGGAAAATAGCCAACAAAAATATACAAAGGAAGATAAGGATGGAGAAAGGCGGGTCTGCGATCGCCAAGCAACTACCTCGCTAACTCCGAAGATGATCTTCAACAGAAAAATCAACTGCTGCTACCGTAACCTGAGATACTTGGATATGCACACAAGGTGCAGGGGGTAACGTGAGTACACCAACTCAGTAAGTAACAAGCCCAAACTATGGGCTGAGAGGTAGTGACGGACTAAACCTCAACAGTTAACAAATTCACTGTACAGTAAAGTAGACATGCTTTTCGTTTAAGTATTCAGCTTAGGTAAATAAAGTAAATGCAACTCTGGACGATGCAAGGTATTAATCTTAGTAAATCTCTAAGTACTAGTGCACATTATGTATGAAATGTACCATGTACTCCCACTCTCAAGTGCTCAACCACTCGGTATCGCATATGGCCATCTGGCCTAGGGAAATCCATCCCGGAACATACTCGATGCTGACTATATAGTCACTCGGTACCGAGGACAAAGGGTAATCCAACCCTGTGGAGAAATCCATCTCCAGGTATCAATACTTCGGACAAATCCATGTCTAGGGAAACCCATATCTCAATAATACTTCGGACAAATCCATGCCCAAGGAAATCCATCGCTCAATAATACTTCGGACAAATCCATGCGCAGGGTAATCCATCTCTCAATAATACTTCGAACAAATCCATGCCCAAGGAAATCCATCCCTCAATAATATCATCTGCGCTCACTAGGGGTGTGCTACAGACTCTGGAGAGGCTCCTACAGCCCAAGATCTATCACAATCATCAATATAACCGCTGCGTCGTGCAGCCCGATCACATAACCGTCACTCACCATTAGGCTCTCAGCCTCACTCAGTCATCACTCTCCATTCAACCACACAGAGGCTCATAATTCCATGAAACTAGCCCGAAACAATGCTATGATGTGCCAAATAATAATATCTTAGACTGAGACATACTATTATATGCATGAATAAGACTTAGTACAAATTATCAATGAAACTAATGAGATGACAACAAGAAACGACCACTCGGGTCCCAACAGTATCGGCGTGAAGCCCTATCAGGATATCTAACATGATTTACAGCAGATTTACTTAATCACATGATATAAACACGGATATCAACAAGAAGGAATCATTAAGCGGTGCCATGGAATGACCAGGCAACAAAGCTCACAGTGCACGCCCGCCCGCCCGTTTCAAATCACATAGCTCGAGGTTTCGAACCCTCAGAATCAAGTTTGGAAGCATTACTTACCTCAATCAAGCCAAAATCCTACTCCACAATGCCCTTGCCGCTCGACTCGGCCTACAAATGATTATCTTTAATATACGCTAAAGGAATGAAGCCCACATAAAAATTATCAAATTAGACCAAGAATTCCGAAATTGGTCAAACCCGGCCCCCGGGCCCACGTCTCGAAATCCAATAAAATTTACAAAACTAGGAAATCCATTCACTCACGAGTCCAACCATACAAGATTTATCAAAATCCGACTTCGAATCGACATTCAACTCCCAAAAATATATTTTATGAAGTTTCTGCAATTTACCCTAAATTTTCACCCCAAAGTACTAATTAAATGATGAAATCAATGATGTATTCATGTATATTAGCCAAATCCGAGTTAGAATCACTTACCCCGATGAATGTCTTGAAAAACCTTCGAAAATTCGCCACAACCCGAGCTCTCTAGGTCCAAAATGTGAAATAAAACCCTGAACCCGTATTTATAGTGCACCCCTCGGATCTTCATTATACGGTTCGCCAAATTCTACCGCCACCGCGCACGTCTCACATCGGTCCGCGAATTTCCTACCGCGACAGCGAAATTCCTCATCTCTTGCGGCCGTGACCAACCTTACGCGGTTCGTGCCAGCCTCCACCGCTGACCGTGAAATTCCGCCGCTGTTGCGAAATCCCACCGCGGTCTGCACCAATATTGTGCGGCCCGCGCTTCCCAACATCAGAGACCCAAAGCTAACAACATCAACAGCTTTTTCAACAGCTAAATGCATCCGCTAACCATCCGAAACACACCCGAGGCCCTCGGGACCTCAACCAACCACACCAACATGTCCCATAACATCATTCAAACTTAGCCAAACCTACGAATCACTCGAAACAACATCAAAACATCAAATCAAGCTCGGATTCAAGCCTAAGAACTCATCACTCCTAAATTCTGCCATTGACGCCGAAACCAATCAAATCATGCCCGAATGACCCCAAATTTTGCACACAAGTCAAATATGACACCACAAATCTATTCAAACTGTCGGAACTCTATTTTGACCCCGAAATTTAAATTTCCACTTGTTGATACCCAATTTTTCCTCAACATTATTTTTTAACTTGCATATATACCTTCAAAATCAGGTTTTCATAACAATTGATATTTTCCATATCTTTCCCATATTTTATTTAATTTATTTTAATTTACCCAGCATTTTACCTCTAAAAGTTAATTATAAATTGCATTACAAAGGATTTCAAAAATATTTCTTAGCTTAATACATAATTTTGGTCCTAATTAAGACCCGATTATTTCACAATTAGCCAAATTGGTACTATTTGGCTATAATAGAAATAACTTTGTAATTATAGCCTAATCATATGTTTTATGCTATTTTTACTCAATAATTAGTCATTTATATTTTAAGTACTAATTAATCATTTTAATTTAATGAACTAAGCATTAATTTTATTTTTTACAAATGTTAGCTATTTTTATAAATTATTTATCTAATTTTTTTGGGTATTTAACAAATGACCTAGTTTTATTTCAATTCTAGATTAATTGAATCAGACCCCTACCCAATTAAATCAGCCCAAATACCAGGCCCAGTCCACTTAGAGCCACCCGACCCAATTCCCTTTTTAATCTGGACCGTTGATCATTTATGATCAACGGACCAGATTAGTCCTTACCAAATTAAGACCCTAGACGACTACCCCTTCCATTCAGTTCCCCCCCCCATTCATAACTCAACCGTCTCTCTCTCTCTCTCTCTCTCTCTCTCTCTCTCTCTCTCTCTCTGAGACTCTCTCTAGAATCTTCTTCCTTCTTTGAGCTCTGCCTCTCCTTTTCCGGCCACCTCCCTTGCCGGAAACTATGAGGTTCTCACCTCACCTCGACCCTATGGCTCCGCCTTTCATGTCTGTGTCACCGATGGAGGATTTCAAGCGACCCTGAGGTAATACACTCCCATCTCCGATCTCATGCCATGTTTTCCGGCCTCCTATGGCCGTTCGAGTGAGGTCCTTGCATTTTCCGGCCAAACGCCGGTAATATCTAAGTCTCTCTTCTCTTTTTGGGTTTTCTATGGAAACCCTAGTTCTAAGATGTTCCGATCTTCTTAGATCTGTAACATATCTATGTTCGTTCTGAGGTTTCCACCCATTTTTCTTTTAAAACCCCGATGTTTTTCAAACGATTCTGCATTTTTGAGAACCAGAGTTTCTTGACCCCTTTTAAAAATGTTTTATCTTCTGATTTTAGTACTAATCTTGATTTCCAGTATGTTTTTAAACGTTCTGCTTAAATATCCTCTTTACTCTAAGTATTCTGATGAAACACTAATTTTTAAGGTTTATGTTCGTATTATTTATCTACATGTTCTTCTGGATTCTCTCTGAGTTCTATGCTTCTTGCTGTAATTTTGTTGTTAGGGTTTCGATCTTCTACTGTTTCTCCAAATACTTGCTTAGGGTTTCTCTGATTTTGTTCAATTCATGTTGTTTAACATTTAATAGGTCTGACTGTTTGCCTTATTGATTGTTCACATAATAATTTATACTGATTTTGTGTAAATTCTTTAGACCTGTGATAGCTTCCTTGATTATGTGACTTTGTGTATTTTCCTTGTAATTCTGTACTGATTTTTCGAATTGTTTCCTTGTTTGTCTGATACTTTCCTTAGTTAGCATTGAGTCCCTGTGATATTCAATCCCATTCGTGATTCTTGTGACTAATTTTCAGAACTAAATTGTACTATACCCTATTTATGTGCACGAATATGCTGCTGATTGTTTGACATATACTCTCCCTAATTATGTGTTATGTACCTAGACTTAATCGCTTGCTATATACCTTACTACTCCTGTTATGGTAAAGGTCGATTTATAGTTGATTCTTTTCCTTATTAAACTCTAATTGTGCATTTGAATTATGACTCCCTAATTAAAGGGAGTCCAGGTCTTTGATTGATTTTGATTGAACATTATTTCTATAATTATGTTAGACTAGCACTCTTTACCTTATTTCTTCACTCGTTTTCAAAATTATAAATACTCTACTCTCTTTAGCATAAGACAACAAGCACATACACAAACACATTATGTTCTGAACTTTCTTTCCTCTCTTGCTTCTCTTGCTGTTTACTTGCTATTCAGTCGGCTGAAAGCCAAGACTGAGTAACTCTACTACTCTATTTGCTCTACTGTGCCACTGTTCTATTTGCACTACTGCTCTGCTGTTCTATATTGCTCTATACATTACTGCTCTTCTTCTCTGCACACTACTGCTCCATTACTCTGCACTTATTTTCTCATCTAACTAGTATGTTCTCAGTTTAACTTTAAGGCCTCCAAAACAATATGCTTCAGTTTGTGTTACAATTCCTCTTGCTTCTATTATGTGTCTACCTATTTCTTACCCTGCAATTAACATGCCTACTTACTAATCTATCTATGTGGTTACCCTCTAGTTCAGCATGTATATGTTTCATTGTACTTCTGCCTTGTCTCTTGATCTTAGTACACTATAAGCATGTAGTTGTGTAATCCCGAACCCTTCCCTGAACATAGTGTGTAATTCTAACACCCCTCAGTTTAATGCTGTTTGGGATCCTGACATGAATACTTTGTGATGGACTATGCTATGACTGTTTAAGTCCTGTAATACTTCTCTGAGGTTTGCTTGTGTGCAAGCCTGCCTCTACTATGTGACTTACTTGTCCCCAATACCCTTTCCCCTGTTTGTGTTTGCTCCTTGAACCATGTCTGTTGTTCTGATTTAGAGTTTGTTAACTGTCATGCTCCTTTTCTCTCAAACTGATTTTTTAAGCAAACTATTATGTTACTATCCAAAACCATTTTCAAACTATTTTTTTTCACAAACTCAACTCTTTAAAAACTATATCAAGCACTATAACATACTCTTAGAAGTTTAGGTTCTGTCCCCGTAATGTGTGACTGCTTAGGGACCCTTATGAGATCCCTCTAAACTCTGACACACTAAGGCTGGCCCTTCCACAATGCACTTACTCAAAGTTTGGCAATGAATCTGGGTGTGAGCACTGCCCGAGATCCCTTGATATCCTTAGGGAACTTTGACACACCTGGATCATGTGAAAGGTTGTGAACCAATGGCATTGAGGATCTGGAAACTTGGGCCTATTATGGAAGGCTCCCTATAGTTAACTTCTTCTTTTCCTATTTTTAATTATGTAATTCATATTCAGAGTCCTGTAATAATTATTTGTAAAAAACAATTCTGGGGTTGGATAGTGAAAAATGGGTGGTGATATGCATGCTATAGTATAAGCATGGGTAGAAATCATATTTCTAGGTTTACTTTTCTATGTGCGCAACAGTAACCATGTTTAGGAATAACATATCAAGTATGATGTAACGACCCGACCGTTCGTTTTGAGATCCATCACGTCGTTCAACAGTTGGGAGTCATGAACAACTTCATTTCGGGTATTATGACTTATGTGTATGGTTAGAGTTGAAATTCAGGAGGTTCAGAGTTAAATTAAAAGGAAAATTCTCATTTCAGAAGCCTTAAGTTGAAGAAATTGAGTAAGGCTGGAATTTTGAGTAAACGACCTCGGAATGTGGATATGAAGGTTCCAACAGGTTCGTATGATGATTTTGGACTTGGGCGTATGTCCGCAACGGGTTTTGGATAACCCGTGAGCGTTTCGGCGTGTATTGTGGAAGTTAGTATTTTAGAAGAATTCCATAAATTTGGGTTGCAAGGCATTTCAGTGTTATAGATGTCCGTTTGGGATTCCGAGTCTGGGAATAGCTTCGTATGGTGATTCTGGAGTTGGGAGCGCGATCGGAAGTGAATTCGGAGGTCCGTAGGTCATTTTGAAGTCATTTGGCTAAAGATAGAAATTTGAAGGTTTTTGAGAAAATCCGGCCGGAAGTGGAAATTTTGATATCGGGGTCGGAATGCGATTCTGAAAGTTGGAGCAGGTCCGTAATGTCGAATGTGACTTGTGTGCAAAATTTGGGGTCAATCGGACGTGATTTGATAGGTTTCGGCATCGGATGTGAAAGTTAGAAATTTCAAAGTTCATAAAGTTGAATTCTTGCGCAATTCGTGTTTTCGGCGTTGTTTGATGTGATTTGAGGCCTCGACTAAGTCCGTGATATGTTTCCAGACTTGTTGGTATGTTCGGACGGGGTCCCGAGGGGCTCGAGTGAGTTTCGGGGTGGTTTTGGACCATTTCTAGGCCGTTTATAACTGCTGGTTTTTGGCTACAGCAGTGTTCTACGCGATCGCGGTGAGTAAAATGTGAGAAGCGGGCCAGTGAATCGCATTCGCGGAAAGCCTTTCGCGATCGCGTAGAGTAAATGTTCTGCTGCACTGTCTCGACTTCGGAGGCTCATATCTCACAATCTATAAGGAATTTTGAGATGGTATAAATATGAAAGTTGTAGCTCTTTGTGTATAGTTTCTAGAAAGGTAAACCATTCATGATTTGGATGTTTGTACAAAGAGATATGGCTGTTACACTACAGGGTGTCCGGGAAGATGAAGAAGAAGGTTGTGTTGCACATGGGCTGACTTTGCCAGATTATATCTAGCAATCTATAAGGAATTGGAAGATGACCAACACATGAAAGATGTCTATATTTAAGTCTAGTTTTCAGAACATTTAACCATTTGTCATTTAGAGTTGTGTGCAAAGAGTTATGACTATTCTACTGGAGGCTATCCGGGCAGGCTGGGCAATTGTTCTCCGCGATCGCGAAGAGCAAAATTTGGGCTGAAAACATGTTCTCCGCGATCGCGAAGCATTTTCCATGATCGCGATGAGTAAATATCTGGGTAGAATGATATTTTTGCGGGTTTAGCTCATTTTTCTTCATTTCTTCACTTGGTTGTGGCGATTTTGGAGGATTTCAAAGGGTGATTTTCATCAAGCATCAAGAGGTAAGTGGTTCCTTCTCATTTCCAAGTTAGTTCAAGGTTTATACATGAGATTAAACATGAAAAATTGTGGGAAAAATTGGGATTTTTGGAAGAAAACCTAGAATTGATAAAATTTGATTTTAGCCATGAATTTGAGCATGAAAATTGTAACAAATTGTATATTTGAGTTAGTAAAATAAAGGGTAGAATTTATCTTCGAGAAATTTTGGAATTCAGACACGTGGGCCCGAGGGCATTTTGGTCAATTCCTTGAGCGGAGTTGGGAAATTATATAATATGATTTTTTAACAAATTTTAGAGTATACTTTCATTGAATTATCGTTATTTGGATAGTTTGGGGGCGTTGCGCATCCATTGGAGTCGTCGTAGAGGCTTGGAAGCGGGGTATGGATCTTCGGAGCGAGGTGAGTCTCCTTTCTAACCTTGTAAGAGGGAATTGTCCCCTTAGGTGTTCTACATGCTATATGTAATTGTTTGCTGGGGCTACGT
The DNA here is from genome assembly GCA_005239495.1 of Nicotiana undulata. Lineage (NCBI taxonomy): Eukaryota > Viridiplantae > Streptophyta > Magnoliopsida > Solanales > Solanaceae > Nicotiana > Nicotiana undulata. The sequence goes on from ML271184.1 coordinate 14,459, forward strand.
ACGTACCAAGTGACGAGAGTCCGTACGTAGCGGCTACTATTGTTATGTCCGGGTAGTTAGGCCCCACATCATGCCCTGTATACTTCTTGTAATGAATTATATGTATGTTATAATATCCTGTTATGTGGTTTTGTTTCTCTGAGATTTATGGATTTTAAAATAATATGGAAGGAAATTGTTTTCACGGAAAAATATTATGAAATGAATTGACTTACGGGAAGGAATATGAAAGAAATTATTTATGGAAAGTATTATGAAAGGAAAAGAAATGACTTATAAGTTTTGTACTCATGTAAGATATTATTGTTTCCCCGAGCTTTCATTTACTTAAATAATTGGAAAGGATTGTGGTGAAATGAACTTTACATTCTGTGTGTGCATGTTGTCGCTTCGTAATTAACATCCCGTGAGAGATATGTAATTTCCTTCACTCTTATGGGAGCGGGCCGTACGCCACGACAGATTTATAGTGCACTCTTGGTACGGGCCGGTCGATCCCCGGCAGTGCATAGCTATTCTTCCTCATGACCTGATTACATTGATAGACGCACTCTTGGTACGGTCCGGTCGATCCCCGGCAGTGCATAGGTAGGATTATTGTTAAGCATGCCCTCTTGGTATGTGCCAGTCGATCCCCGGCAGTGCATATCTATTCTTCCTCATGACTCCGACCGGTTGTCTTATTCCTGTGTGCGCATGATTATTTGGAATTGTTTCATGGTTATTGACTTGTATTGGATATTTGGGGAAAAGAAAGTGGCCATTGTTATCGTTCCAGTATTTACTTGGATTTCTGTGCTTTATATATAATTGCTACTCACTGTCTTACATGTCTTCCGCTTTTATTCGTTTTATCATTGTTATATCATACTGTTGGACCTTAGTGAGTGTCAAGTCGACCTCTCGTCACTACTTCTTCGAGGTTAGGCGGGATACTCACTGGGTACATATATGTATATGTACTCATGCTACACTTTCTGTGCATTTTGTTGCACATGTACCCTCATAGTGGAGTGATTGATTCAAAGACTTACTCAGGTTGCATTATTCCGGTGTCGTTTCGCAGCTGGCAGAGTCTCCCTTCTATGTCCCTACGCTTTTGTCTTTATTACCTTTGCCCAATTTAAATTCTCGGACAAGAGTTGTATAATTGTATAAATTCTTAGAAATTGCTCATGTACTTGTGTCACCGGGTTCTGGGAAAGTGTTGGTATTTCTTGTACTGCATTAAGTGGATTTTTCGCCGTATTTAGTTTACGAGCATTTGCTTTATTATTTGATTATAAATGCAGAAAAAGACATGATTTTGAAAGTGTTAAGCAGGAACTTGTTTGAACTGGTTCAAGGATTGACTTGCCTGACAGTGTGTCTGGCGCCATCACAACCCATAGATTTTGGGTTGTGACATATGCCATGCATTTAGATACCATGTCACTTAGGTTCATACATCTGCTTTACTTTCAGCATATCATCATTCATTGCCTTCACTTAGAAATCCTATTCATAGGATCAATAATAACAACAAAAAACTGCTACCATATGATCCTGTTCATGTATTCTGAAATGTAATTTAAAAAGCATGCATTAGAATAATTATGTTAACAAAGCCGTAATCATGTTTTACCATGCCTATGCACTTAGAGATCCTGTTTTTAGGTAAACACATTAAAACTATCACCTATGATGTTCCTGAAATTATGCATAATGATGTGATTCTGTATGCATTTAGAAATCCATGTTTAAGTTATCATGCTCCATTAGACATCATGCAATAGGATCATGCTCGCTTACTTCACTCAGTTAAATACACATGTCTGAAACAGTCCCCTATTCTAATAAACTGGCAATCAGTGTTTTGTAAACACTTAGAATCACATGCTATTAGGATTGATAATCTGGAATCCTTAACAAATCTGTATGACTGCTGCATGTTATTTTACACCTAAGCAAGCCTTAGGTAATTGACTACAAGGGAACAAAACCAGATCTTTCTATGTGACTATGTTAACTATCAGCATGTTAAAATCAGTAGGCAAGCTTGATTAGGACTTCATCTCCGAGTTATGTAATAAAACGGATTCTGCTATTATCATTTAGAAACCATGTTTAGGAACTAAACCTGGACCTTAATTTGTCTACGAGACATGCTGTTTATGTGCAATATGTGTGGAGGAATACTTGAGCCTCTATCTGTTTCACATGCTCTCCCTTATTTGCAGTCCTATTTGTTCTTATGTGTCGCTTTAGTGTTTTTACCTTTAAAACCTGAGGGTCTACCTAGAAACCTCCTTTTAGGATAGAAGTCCTAATTTCCTCCAGGACTGATAGGAAAGGGACGGGCAACAACATGCAATAGAGTTCGTGACCAACACGCACTTTAGTTACCTTCACGGGGTGGGGAAAGGGTAGAATATGGATATGATGACCGGTGCGTTAATACCACATGTAGCACCTCTTTGAGGAGTGTCACTCCGGGTATTGCATTTATGTGATCCATATTATAAACCTAGGATATCCTTTACTTTTATATTGTAACCCTTTTCAAATTATAACCTTTTCATTAATTGTTTTCAAATATCTGTATACTTAGACTTAAATCCCCTATTATCTGAGCCCTACTTGTTTGTTTTGCTAAAACTGTACAAATTCACAAAAGATGCTTGGCCGGGAACCACACTTGTGGATCCTGATGGGTGCCTAACACCTTTCCCTTAGGATAATTTCAAGCCCTTACCCTATCTCTGGTTAACAACGTAGTTGTAGATGAACCCCTTAGGTTCCCTAACGCACCCCAAAATCGTTAGGTGGCAACTCTTCAAAAATGAAAATCCCTTTCCCAAAAGGAAAGAGTTGCCTCAACCAAATGTCATAAACTCGATCTCCGCGAGGAAAAAGGGGGCGCGTCAGCATGGCGAATCTGTTGGGGATATCTAGGCTTTTACCATTTTCAAATTGCTTTGTGAATTTGTACCTCTTCCTATGTGCAATTACTTGTTTATTTTCTTTAAGCATTTAATTTTTCTCAAAAGTAACTGACATATCTTTCTGGTTTCCTTCCTTTGTAACCGTTTTAAATTATGAACTGCTGTATTTACCGCTTTCATAACGTGCAAATACATGACTACATGTTTATTATTTATTGCATTATCCATGATCCAACGTTCATAACCCACTCGTGCCAAACAAAATCCTATAGCAACGCTTGATGAGTGGTTACGCCCTTCCTATATTATCACCTATAAATTCAGAAAGGCTTATTTGCGGTAAAACTAGTCGATCAGCGGTGCAGTCAACGGTTTCGTGCCTTTTCCCCTTGAGTTGTCCGCTCAAGGGTACCAGTCTATAACCCCATAGAAACCTTACTCCGTTATACTGTTGCATGCATCATGGTAAAACCTAGCCAGGCTAACATGTTGTCCGCACAGTAGCCTTTAAGATAGCCTTGTTCAAAGTCCACCGGGTTTCCATAAATCCAAACGGACATCACCACGTTCTGTGAATTCATTTGGAGAATTAAATGCTTCATGCTAATTGTTGATGTTAAATAGTCGAGTCTGGTGGGGGTCAGGGTCTAACCTTGTTTGCCTTGCAGAAATATGAGGCACGAAGTCCCCAGATTCGGCATGGTCACTAACATCTACCCAAAATTGCTGAGTTGGTGGGAAGATCTGCATTCTAGTGACAAAACCCTCATCAAGAAATTCCTGGGTAATATACCATCCCTCTTGGACATCCAGCTTAATAACATGAGCTAAGGGGACCGAAGGTGGACATCTAGCCAGAGCATAGCTACTGCTAGGACTTCGCGATCTGGGGAATCTATTCGAGGGAATCAAGGATGCCGAGTCTGGGGAAGGTCCTCCTGGGACCAAGTAGATATGAATTTACTTTTTTGCTTTATTGATGTAATAAGGCCAAGGGCCATTAGTGATTTTATTTCTTGCTTATTTAGTGTCGTTTTGGGATTCGTCTATTTTTACATTAATGCAATGAGGCATTTTAAAATTTCAAGTTCTCCAAATCAATTTGTCGCTAGGCCTACCTCGGGCATGACGAGGCTCCCAAATTAGGACACGTTTTATATTCTCGCACTATGTGTTTAAATACTGCAAATACCTTTCATAATCCTCATTGACTTGGTTACTTTTGTTTTGTTTTTATTTTCTTTCTTTTATTATTCCCCTCCCCAAAGGTTAGTTCGTGCACTCTGGCATCATCATCCTATCTCACATGATCCAGGGGCCCTCCACCCTCTCCTCCTAGTCCTCCCAAAGGCAAGAAGAAAATGGAAGATTCAAGAAACATCATAAAGGAGAACACAGTTGAACGGGTAGAGGCCACTGATGGACAGGGTATTCGGGTTCCAAATGAAACTATGTCGCAACTTGAACAAAAGTTGTTAAAATTCCAAGAAGAGCTTGATCAAGTTCGAAATTTAGCAAACCTGTCATTCACCCTCATCGTCCCGGACGTCAACCTCCCTAACATCCAAAATCCTACACCTCCTCAAAACATCCCAAAACAGCAAAATCATCCTGCAGCTCATCATCACGCCACTCCACCAAAGAACCAAACCCTCCCAACACAATGTAACACCTGCCATACTCCAAGGAATCTCCAAACCCATAAAAATCAAGAAACATGGCACCACCTTCAGTCTGGGATACAAATATACTTGGGAAGAATTCAAGAACTGGTCGCCACCTTGGCGCGGTCTTTATTACCCTTTGGAACAGCCAATACCACAGCTGGAGCAGACCTTTCGGCAGGCCGTCATTATCTATGGGTTAGAGGAAGAAGAGGCACTTGCAGCATTGAGGAACTTATTTCTGGAGGACAGTGACATGGACTGTTGTGTTATTCTCGAGGAGGAGAGGGAGGAAAGCCCTTCCATACAGGCCGTGATCAGAGGGGCATATCTCAAGAATTGGACAGTTAAAACAGCTAGAGCCCAACGAGCCTCGGGGTAGCAAAGCTAAAACAAGCAGTGTCCATTGTCTTTTCACTAAATGATTTTCTTTTCGCATTTTCAATTCCTGCAATAAGATATTCAATGTTCAAAACATTTATTCAATTTATCAAAAGCACTTTTAAGTTTTATGAATCAATATTTATTATTGTTGTTTTTCTCTCACTACTTTATCTATACAACATTACTATTACTTGTCTTGATGAATCAATGACTGTGACATGCAAAGAGACAACACAACAAACAGACATTGACTCAGAAGAAGATGATATACCTTACCTCGAGAATTTTGAGAACAGACCTAAGTCCAACCTGGACGAGACCGAAACTATCAACCTGGGAGATTCAGAAAATGTCAAAGAGGCTCGAATCAACATTCACTTGTCACCGTCAGAGAAGAAGGAATACACAGAATTCTTGAAAGAATATGAGTACATATTCGCCTGGTCATACGATGACATGACTGGTCTGAGTACATCAATTGTTGCTCACAAATTACCGACTAATCCAATGTGCCCACCGGTGAAACAAAAGCTCAGAAAGTTCAAGCCTGATATGAGTTTGAAAATCAAGGAAGAAGTCACCAAGCAGATCAACGCCAACGTTCTCAGGGTAGTCGAGTATCCGACATGGTTAGCTAACATCGTGCCAGTGCCAAAGAAAGATGGGAAGGTTAGAGTCTGTGTCGACTACTGGGATCTCAACCGGGCCAGTCCAAAAGATGACTTCCTCTTGCCTAACATACACATCCTGATTGACAATTGCGCCAAGCATGAGCTACAGTCATTCGTCGATTGATTTGCTGGTTTTTTCATCAGATCTGGATGGATGAGGAAGACATTGAGAAAATGACTTTCATTACGCCATGAGGAGTATACTGCTACAAGATGATGTCGTTCGGCCTGAAGAATGCGGGGGCCACCTATATGAGGGATATGACCACTATCTTTCACGATATGATACACAAGGAGATTGAGGTATATGTGGATGATGTTATTATCAAATCCAAGAACGCCACTGATCACATAGCAGACTTGAGGAAGTTTTTCAATAGGCCGCGGAAATACAATCTGAAGCTGAATCCCGCGAAGTGTGCATTCGGGGTTCCTGCCGGTAAGCTGATCAGGTTCATTGTCAACCGCCAAGGGATAAAGTTGGATCCTTCAAAAGGTCAAAGCCATTCAAGAATTACCACCGCTAAGGAACAAGAAAGATGTGATGAGTTTCTTGGGACGCCTTAACTACATCAGCCGGTTCATAGCACAATCTATAGTTATATGTGAGCCGATCTTCAAGATGCTGAAGAAAGATGCCGCAACTAAATGGACCGAGGATTGTCAAAAAGCCTTCGACAGAATTAAGGAATACTTGTCAACACCACCAGTCCTAGTACCACCTAAGCTAGGTAGACCGTTACTAATCTACCTTGCAGTGTTAGATGGAGATTTCGGCTGCATTCTGGGGCAGCACGATGAAACAGGAAGGAAGGAGAAAGCTATTTATTATCTCAGCAAGAAGTTCACTCCGTACGAGGCCCGATATTCTCTATTGGAACGCACTTGTTGCGCTTTGACTTGGGTAGCTCAGAAGTTGAGGCATTACTTTTGTGCCTACACCACATATCTCATATCGAGGATGGATCCCTTAAAATACATCTTTCAGAAGCCCATGCCCATTGGTAAGCTGGCCAAGTGGCAAATCCTGCTGAGTGAGTTCGACATTGTCTATGTGACTCAAAAAGTAGTCAAGGGACAGGCACTGTCAGACCATCTTGATGAGAACCCCGTAGACGGAGAATACGAACCCATGAAAATGTATTTTCCCAATGAAGAGGTATCATTCATAGGAGAAGACATTGCAGAATCCTATGACGGTTGGAGAATGTTCTTCGATGGAGCGACGAATTTCAAGGGAGTCGGCATTGGGGGCCGTCTTAATATCGGAAACCGGTCAGCATTATCCGGTGTCTGCCAAACTCAGATTCCCATGCACCAACAATATGGCGGAATATGAAGCCTGCATCTTAGGGCTCAACATGGCCATTGACATAAACGTCCAGGAGCTGCTAGTGATTGGTGACTCAAATTTGCTGGTACACCAGGTACAAGGAGAATGGGCTACCAAGAATTCCAAGATACTTCCGTACCTGCACCTCATGCAGTAATTGAGAAAGAGGTTCACGAAGATAGAATTTCAGCACGTCTCTAGAATCCAAAATGAGTTCGCCGATGCATTGGCCACTCTATCATCTATGATTCAGCATCCAGAAAAGAATTTCATTGATCCCATTCCAGTGAAGATCCACAACCAACTAGCCTACTGTGCTCCATGTCGAAGAAGAAGTAGACGGAAAGCCTTGGTTTCATGACATCAAGGAATACTTGGTAAATGGAGAGTACCCAGAGCTTGCGAATCCCACTCAGAAACGCACACTTCGAAGACTATCCAACAACTTCTTTCACAGCGGAGGAATCCTGTATAGAAAGACTCCCGATTTGGAATTATTAAGATGTGTCGACGCAAAGGAAGCATCAAAACCACTAGAGAAAACTCATGCCGGGACCTGCGGTCCACATATGAACGGTTTTGTTTTGGAAAAGAAGATACTCCGAGCTGGTTACTTTTGGATGACTATGGAAACGGACTGCATCCAATATGTCCGGAAATGCCACACTGTCAGATACACGCAGATATGATAAAGGTACCTCCAAACGAGCTTAATGCAACAAGCTCACCATGGTCGTTCGCCGCCTGGGGCATGGACGTTGTTGGACCAATCGAGCCTGCCGCCTCTAACGGACACATGTTCATTCTGGTAGCCATTGATTACTTCACTAAATGGGTCAAAGCAGCATCCTACAAAGCAGTGACTAAGAAAGTTGTGGCCGACTTTGTCCGCTACCGTGTTGTTTGTCGATTCAGAATTCCTGAGTCAATCATCACCGACAATGGTTCCAATCTCAACAGTGACTTGATGAAAGCCATGTGTGAAACTTTCAAGATCAAACACAAGAATTCCACAGCCTATCGACCTTAAATGAATGGAGATGTAGAGGCCGCCAACAAAAACATCAAGAAAATACTAAGAAAGATGATAAAAAAGGCACAAGCAGTGGCATGAGAAGTTATCATTTTCCTTGTTGGGATATCGCACCACAGTCTGCACATCGACCGGGGTAACTCCTTATATGTTGGTTTATGGTACAAACACTGTTATTCCTGTCGACGTTGAGATTCCATCTCTAAGAATTATACGAGAAGCTGAGCTTAGCGATGCAGAATGGGTAAAGAGCCGTTATGAGCAACTAGCCCTCATAAACGGGAAAATAATGAATGCAGTCTGTCATGTCAACTCTATCAGAACAGAATGACCAGAGCCTTCAACAATAAAGTCAAGCCGAGACAGTTCACACTAGGGCAGCTGGTGTTAATGAAGATATTTCCGCATCAAGACGAAGCCAAAGGGAAGTTCTCTCCCAACTGGCAAGGCCCATACATGGTTCACCGAGTGCTGACCGGAGGAGCACTTATACTTTCAGAAATGGACGGAGAAGTCTGGCCAAAGCCAATTAATTCAGATACAGTCAAGCGTAATTATGTATAATCTTTTATGCTTTCAATCAATGATGTAAATTGAACTATGCCTGACCCGATTCCTGTTTAAGAGAGGATACGTAGGCAGCACTATGGGTTCGGTCACAATTCAATAAAATTCCATTTTCCCCGCAATTTGAAACTGGGGCAGAATTTTTATGAGCCGCACGAGCAATAATCAGAAGTATTCACCCATCAAACTGGGGTAGAATTTTGAGGAGGACCCTCAAAATTCCGTAGCAGGAGAGGTTGCTGTGTCTTGAACCGTGTCACGATCGTCGGTCCATCCCAAAATTATTTTAAAATTATACATTATGTTATACTTTTACAAAATCATGCATGTTTGTTCTTGAAACAACTTTGTTTAGCAACGCTACCCCAATGATACATGCAGTATCGTCGGATCAAGCCGAACAAGTCAAGCAAAGGCAGCGGGGATACGAACTAACCTCCCCCTTACAAAACTCACAATTTTTCTTTGGATGAAAGCACTATGGTTGCAAAATCCCAAAACATACTATCCATTAAAAGGACAGACATTATTCAAAATACGATTCCCAAACCGTTACACCTAACGACATTTTATATCAGCACATACAAAATAATGCTCTATAGTCACAACGCTCCCAATAATCACAGTGCCGCAATCTGCTATCAGCTAAGAAGCTCTATTGTCATTTGTTGTTTTATTTTTTGCATAAGGCTACTATTCTGCCTTCCGAGGTTAAGCTTTACCTCCATCTGCATCTGCATAAGGCCACTATTCTGCCTTCCTCCATCTGCATCTTTGCATAAGGCTACTATTCTGCCTTCCGAGACTAAACGCTGTCTCCATCTGCATTTGCATCTTTGCATAAGGCTACTTTTCTGCCTTCCGAGACTAAGCACTGTCTCCATCTACATTTGCATCTTTGCATAAGGCTACTTTTCTTCCTTCCGAGACTAAGCACTATCCCCATCTGCATTTGCATCTTTGCATAAGGCTACTTTTCTGCCTTCCGAGACTAAGTGCTGTCTCCATCTACATTCGCATCTCTACACAAGGCTACCATTCTGCCTTCTGGGACTAAGATCTGTCTTGTTAGCATCACGCTATTGCATCTTCATGGGCTAAAATATTGCCAACCTGTCCAAGGGCCTCATCGTTTGGAGGCACCATCTTCAAAGCCCGAGAACACCATGCCATGGCCTGAGGATCTCTTTCGATTTTGCATATCATTATTCAAAGGCGTCATGGTTTGGAGGCACCATCCTCACGACCCGAGAACATTATTTCATGGCCTTCGAATCCTGCATCAAGCAATCCATGGCCCTGGACATCATGGTCTGAGGAAATCATCCTTAACCGTCCGAAGACAACATTCATGGTCTGACGGGAATTTGCATCATGTTTAAATTACGCAATATATGCTTGTGTCATTTATTTACAGGAAATCCAACGAGCAACGGTCATTCTGGCAGGAGCGGTCCCGCTCCAGTTCTTCTAACCATTCCCGTAAGCCGTTTGTACCCAACCCTATACGTTGCGTCCGTTCTTGTAAAACTTCATTGGTATATTTCGCCGATGACTCCTGAACTACATACAGCCCGATTCCTGTAAAACCAGGGATATGTAGGCAACTCAGAAACCAGGGTGCGGCCTAAATCCCTTCAAACTATTTCGCTCGGTCAAAATTGGCCATCATATCTTTACCCAACAACTGTTTCCTCCTTCCCGGGTAAAGAGGGGCAGCTGTTGATACCCATTTTTTCCTCAAAATTATTTTTTAACTTGCATATATACCTTCAAAATCAGGTTTTCATAACAATTGATATTTTCCCATAACTTTCCCATATTTAATTTAATTTATTTTAATTTACCCAACATTTTACCTCTAAAAATTAATTATAAATTGCATTATAAATGATTTCAAAAACATTTCTTAGCTTAATACATAATTTTGGTCCTAATTAAGAACAGATTATTTCACAATTAGCCAAATTGGTACTATTTGGCTATAATGGCAATAACTTTGCAATTATAGCCTAATCATATGTTTTATGCTATTTTTACTCAATAATTAGTCATTTATATTTTTAAGTACTAATTAATAATTTTAATTTAATGAATTAAGCATTAATTTCATTTCTTACAAATGTTAGCTATTTTTATAAATTATTTATCTATTTTTATTGGGTATTTAACAAATGGCCTAGTTTTATTTGAATTCTAGCTTAATTGAATCAGACCCCTACCAAATTAAATCAGCCCAAATACCAGGCCCAGTCCACTTAGAGTCACCCGACCCAATTCTCTTTTTAATCTGGACCGTTGATCATTTCTGATCAACGGACCAGATTAGTCCTTACCAAATTAAGACCCAAGACGACTACCCCCCTCCATTCAGTCCCCCCCCCCATTCGTAACTCAACCGTCTCTCTCTCTCTCTCTCTTAGACTCTTTCTAGAACCTTCTCCCTTTTTTAAGCTCTGCCTCTCCTTCTTCGGCCACCTCCCTTGCCGGAAACTATGAGGTTCTCACCTCACCCTATGGCTACGCCTTTCATGTCTGTGTCACCGATGGAGGATTTCAAGAAACCCTGAGGAAGTACACTCCCATCTCCGATCTCATGCCATGTTTTCCGGTGTCCTATGGCCGTTCGAGTGAGGTCCTTGCATTTTACGGCCAAACGCCGGTAATATCTAAATCTCTCTTCTCTTTTTGGGTTTTCTCAGAAAACCCTAGTTCTAAAATCTTCCGATCTTCTTAGATATGTAACAGATCTATGTTCGTTCTGAGGTTTCCACCCATTTTTCTCTTAAAACCCCGATGCTTTTCAAACGATTCTGCATTTTGAGAACTAGGGTTTCTTGACCCCTTTTAAAAACGGTTTATCTTATGATTTTAGTACTAATCTTGATTTCGAGTATGTTTTTAAACGTTCTGCTTAAATCTCCTCTTTACTCTAAGTATTTTGATGAAACCCTAATTTTTAAGGTTTATGTTCGTATTATTTATCTATATGTTCTTCTGGATTCTCTCTGAGTTCTATGCTTCTTGCTGTAATTTTGTTGTTAGGGTTTCGATCTTCTACTGTTTCTCCAAATACTTGCTTAGGGTTTCTCTGATTTTGTTCAATTCATGTTGTTTAACGTTTAGTAGGTCTCACTGTTTGCCTTATTGATTGTTCACATAATAATTTAAACTGATTTTGTGTAAATTCTTTAGACCTGTGATATCTTCCTTGAATATGTGACTTTGTATATTTTCCTTGTAATTCTGTACTGATTTTTTGAATTGTTTCCTTGTTTGTCTGATACTTTCCTTAGTTAGCATTGAGTCCCTGTAATTTTCAATCCCATTCGTGATTCTTGTGACTAATATTCAGAACTAAATTGTACTATACCCTATTTATGTGCACGAATATGCTGCTGATTGTTTGACATATACTCTCCCTAATTATGTGTTATGTACCTAGACTTAATCGCTTGCAATATACCTTACTACTCCTGTTATGGTAAAGGTCGATTTTACAGTTGATTATTTTCCTTATTTAACTCTAATTGTGCGTTTGAATCATGACTCCCTAATTAAAGGGAGTCCAGGTCTTTGATTGATTCTGATTGAACATTATTTCCATAATTATGTTAGACTAGCACTCCTTACCTTATTTCTTCACTCGTTTTCAAAATTATAAATACTCTACTCTCTTTAGCATAAGAAAACGAGCACACACACAAACACACTCTGTTCTGAACTTTCTTTCCTCTCTTGCTTCTCTTGCTGTTTACTTGCTACTCAGTCGGCTGAAAGCCAGGACTGAGTAACTCTACTGCTCTATTTGCTCTACTGTTCTATATTGCTCTATACATTGCTGCTCTCCTTCTCTGCACACTACTGCTCCATTACTCTGCACTTATTTCCTTATCTAACTGGTATGTTCTCAGTTTAACTTTAAGGCCTCCAAAACAATACGCTTCAGTTTGTGTTACGATTCTTCTTGCTTCTATTATATGTCTACCTATGGTTTTATTGCTTACCCTGTAATTAGCATGCCTACTTACTAATCTATCTATGTGGTTACCCTCTAGTTCAGCATGTCTACTACTTCCTATATGTTTCATTGTGCTTCTGCCTTGTCTCCTGATCTCAGTACACTATAAGCATGTAGTTGTGTAATCTTGAACCCTTCCCTGAACATAGTGTGTAATTCTAACACCCCTCAGTCTAATGCTGTTTGGGATCCTGGCATGAATGCTTTGTGATGGACTATGCTATGGCTGTTTAAGTCCTGTAATACTTCTCTGAGGTTTTCTTGTGTTCAAACCTGGTTCTACTATATGACTTACTTGTCTCCAATGCCCTTTCCCCTGTTTGTGTTTGCTCCCTGAACCATGTCTGCAGTTCTGATTTAGAGTTTGTTAACTGTCATGCTCCTTTTCTCTCAAACTGTTTTTTTAAAGCAAACTATTATGTTACTATCCAAAACCATTTTCAAACTGTTTTTTTTCACAAACTCAACTCTTTAAAAACTATATCAAGCACTCTCACATACTCTTAGAAGTTTAGGTTCTGCCCCCGTAATGTGTTACTGCTTAGGGACCCGTATGAGCTCCCTCTGAACTCTGACACATTAAGGCTAGCCCTTCCACACTGCACTCACTCAAAGTTTGGTAATGAATCTGGGTGTGAGCACTGTCCGGGATCCCTTGAGATCCTTAGGGAACTTTGACACACCTGGATCATGTGAAAGGTTGTGAACCAATGGCATTGAGGATCTGGAAAGTTGGGCCCATTATGGAAGGCTCCCTATAGTTAACTTCTTCTTTTCCTATTTTTAATTATGTAATTCATATTTAGACGCCTGTAATAGTTATTTGTAAAAAATGATTCTGGGGTTGGATAGTGAAAAAATGGGTGGGGATATGCATGATATAGTATAAGCATGGGTAGAAATCATGTTTCTAGGTTTACTTTTCTATGTGCGCAACAGTAACCATGTTTAGGAATAACATATCAAGTATGCCATTCATTTAGATACCATGTCACTTAGGTTCATACATATGCTTTACTTTCAGCATATCATCATTCATTGCCTTCACTTAGAAATCTTGTTCATAGGATCAATAATAACAACAAAAAACTTCTACCATATGATCCTGTCCATGTATTCTAAAATGTAATCTAAAAATCATGCCTTAGAATAATTATGTTAACAAACCCGCAATCATGTTTTACCATGCCTATGCACTTACAGATCCTGTTTTTTAGGTAAACATATTAAAACTATCACCTATGATGTTCCTGAAATTGTGCATAATGCTGTGATTCTGTATGCATTTAGAAATCCATGTTTAAGTTATCATGCTGCATTAGACATCATGTAATAGGATCATGCTCTCTTACTACACTCAGTTAAATACACATGTCTGAAACAGTCCCTCGTTCCAATAAACTGGCAATTAGTCTTTTGTAAACACTTCGAATCACATACTATTAGGATTGATAATCTGGAATCCTTAACAAATCTGTATGACTGCTACATGTTATTTTACACCTAGTCAAGCCTTAGGTAATTGACTACAAGGGAACAAAACGTGATCTTTCTGTGTGACTATGTTAACTATCAGCATGTTAAAATCAGTAGGCAAGCTTGATTAGGACTTCCTCTGTTATGTAATAAAACTGATTCTGCTATTATCATTTAGACACCATACTTAGGAACTAAACCTGGACCTTAATTTGTGTATGAGACATGTTGTTTATGTGCAATATATGTGGAGGAGAATACTTGAGCCTCTATCTCTTTCACATGCTCTCCCTTATTTGTAGTCCTATTTGTTCTTATATGCCGCTTTAGTGTTTTTACCTTTAAAACCTGAGGGTCTACCTAGAAACCTCCTTTTAGGATAGAAGTCCTAATTTCCTCCAGTACTGATAGGAAAGGGACGGGTAACAGCATGCAATAGAGTTCGTGACCAACATGCGCTTTCTTTACTTTCACGGGGTAGGGAAATGGTAGAATATGGATAAGATGACCGGTGCGTTAATTCCACGTGTATCCCCTCTTTGAGGAGTGTCATACTGGGTATTGCATTGATGTGATCCATATTATAAACCTAGGATATCCTATACTTTTATATTGTAACCCTTTTCAAAATATAACCTTTTCATTAATTGTTTTCAAATATCTGTATACTTAGACTTAAATCCCCTTATTATCTGAGCTCTACTTGTTTTTTTTTTTGCTAAAACTGTACAAATTCACAAAAGCTGCTTGGTCGGGAACCACACTTGTGGATCCTGAAGGGTTCCTAACACCTTCCCCTTAGGATAATTTCAAGCCCTTACCCTATCTCTGGTTAACAACGTAGTTGCAGATGAACCCCTTAGGTGCCCTAACGCACCCCAAAATCGTTAGGTGGCGACTCTTCAAAAATGCAAACCCTTTTCCCAAAAGGAAAGAGTTGCCTCAACCAAATGTCAACCCGATCTCCGCAAGGAAAAAGGGGGCGTGACACCACTACCGACCGGAAATCGCCAAATTTCCAATTTCGCCAATTCAAACCGAATTCTACCTAGGATTCCAAAATTACATTTCGAACCCGAACCAACCAACCCGATAGCATACAATATAGCTAAACAACACTTAAAGAAATAGAAATGGGGGAAATGAGGCTATAACTCTCGGAACGACCAGCCGGGTCGTTACAATAAGGGGGATGCTCATGGTTGCTACTAAAAAACTCAATGCATGAGCAATAAGTTTCTTCCCGTTTTTCCTGCACATGAACTTTTTCATTCATGGTCTGTAGATTGTCACAACAGACCATGGACGAATATGCAGCTAAGCCACCCACGTATTCCTCTCAATCGTAAAATAATGATGCCACATATTGGCATATTGCTGCATTTCCAAGACCTTCCGCTGGTGTATTTGGCTCCTTTGGTTCAGCCTTAGAAAATGGTTGAGTTTGCCGTTGGTGTGCTTGACAAATCTATGGCTGGGTCTGGCTTCAACTTCAAAAACATCATAATTATAATGAGGACCGCTGCCATTGTTATCATCATTTTTTTGTCTACCATATTTCTTTGCAATGCTTTGAACAACAAAGAGACTTTTTATTTTTGGTTGACAAAGAGACGTTTTGGTTTTCAATACCTTTTGGTTTATATACAATTAAGTGTCCTTAATTTTCTAGGTTAATTGATCTTTCTCTAACAGATTTTGAATGAAACAAAGAGTAATTATCCAAGAAAATTAAGACTTAAATCCATGTGGCATAATGTCACGACCAAAAATCTAAACCATGTCGTGATGGCGCCTATCGTGATACAAGGCAAGCCTATATTCCCAAAATATTACTGCAAATTTAATTATAAGAATTTAATAAAACACATTCAATATTTGAACTTCTCATAAACAAGCTAACTCTGATTATAAATAATATAAAAATACGAAAACGAGCCCCAAACATCAGGGTGTCACTAAGTCATGAGCGTCTAAAACTATGAGCTAAGATATAACTGTCTAACTGTCAATACAATCCAAAAGAAGAAATGACAAAAGGAGTAACAAGGTCCTGCGGACGCTAGCAACTACCTTGCAATCTCCAAAGATAGCCGGCCTGAACTCAATGATCGCCATGCTCTAACTCACCTGGATCTGCACATAAAGTGTAGGGTATAGTATGAGTACAACCAACTCACTAGTAACAGAAATAACTAAGGAACTGAGTAGTAGTGACGAGCTAAGCAAAACAGTCCAATTATTTCTTTTCACAATTTACAATAAATAGGAATAAACAGGTAAATTCCATAAAATCAACAAATGCTACAAAGAGATTAACAGGTAAAATGCAGCCACAACAAAAGTAAATGCAACCTCACATCAATGTCACTTCATCACTCAGTACTCAGCACTCGTACTCATCACTCAATACACTCAACACTCAATAGGTACTTGAACTCACTTAGGGGTGTACAGACTCCGAAGGGGCTCCCAAAGCCCATGCTAAGCACGGACAACTCACGTGCTGCATGGAAAACTCACGTGCCCTAATCTCAATCTAAGGATCCGCAAGGACAACTCACGTGCTACACAGACAACTCAAGTGCTATGGTATTAATACCTGGATCCGCACGGACAACTCACGTGTTGCATGGACAACTCATGTGCTATCATATCAAATATCTCACAATAGGCCCTCGGCCTCACTCGGTCATGTACCTCTCTAGCGTCACAATTCTCAACAAATAAGGGAACACAACCCACATCAACTATCACAGCATATCAGCAAAATAATAGAGACTGAGGCAAACATGTGCAATAATTTCTATGACGAAGTGCAAATAATATGAGCATGAATAAAGCCTAAGCATGATCTCTAACATGAAGGCAATCAAGTCTAACAGACATATAACAAATTAATTTCAGATAATGGCTCCTAGGCCTTACAACCTCACGGGACGGACCAAGTCTCAATCCCCCGCGGTGCACACCCACACGTCCGTCACCTAGCGTGGGTATCACCTCCAAACAATCACGTGATATCAAATCTCCGGGTTTATACCCTCAAAGCCAGAGTTAAACTGTTACTTACCTTAACAACGTAAAATCCTACTCCGGGATGCCCTCGTCTCTGGACTCGGCCTCCAAAAGCTCCGAATCTAACTAAAATCAGAATGCTACTATCACCATAGGCTAAAGAATCGAATTCCAACATAAAAACTACAATAAATAAGCCAAAAATACGACATTGTCCAAAACCCGACCCCCAGGACATGTCACGAAACCAGTAAAAAATGGAAGAATTAGAAATCTCATCCTCTACCGAGACTAAACATATAAATATCATCAAAATCGGACTCCGTTTGGTCCCTCAAATTCTTACTTAAAACTCTCCAAAACTCAAGCCCGAACTCCCTCAATTTCACCCTAAACTCCTACAATTTCATGTCTAATCAGTGGAAAAACATCATAAACGCGTGTAAATAAACCCAAGTAACTTACCCTCAGTGAAACCTCTTGATTCTCCCTTGAAAAACTGTCACGGACCAATTTTTCCTCTGTTGGGTGTCGTGATGGCACCTAGTCTTAAGGACTAGGTAAGCCTAATATTAAATAAACATAAATCATAATATCAAACTTTTAAATGCATTTTGAAATAACTATCTATGCATTGAACATCTTCCCAAAACCCGGCGAGTACAAGTCATAAGCTTTAAATAAATTACCCTAAAACTCCTAAAAATTGTCACGACCCAAATCCTAATTTAGGTCGCGATGGCGCCCAACAACGGGGTTAGGCAAGCCAATATGAATTACACTAGGGGTTACCCTTCCCATGTGATTAAACAAGTCAATATTTACCAGTTTTAAACAATTAAACATGATGATAGATTGATATGAAAATAAAATCGTAACAATATATGGCCAAAATAAAGCATATGTACGGATATACAGCCCAAAACCCAAAATATACACTACGTGTGTGCTAGGAACTAGTGTCAGGAGTGTCACGGGCAACTAGCGGAATATACAAGATACATATATATACAAATCCACAGTCTGGATGAAATAGACGGGGAAAATAACAAAGGAACTTCAGGGTGCTGCTAGGAGGTCGTCAGGAAGAGCAGCTCACCGTGAAGTCTAATCACACAAATCAGTATCTAGCACCGGCCTGATAATCAGATGCACCAGCCTCCGGACCTGTACAATCAAGTACATAAGAAGAAGAAGTGCAGCATGAGTACATAAATAAATATGTACCCAGTGAGTATCCCGTCTAAACTTGAAGGAGTAGTGACGAGAGGTCGACTAGATACTCACTAAGGTCCAGCAATATAATATAAAAAGAGATATGGCTAAAGCAGTAGGCATGTGAAGC
>ML271184.1:33238-96228 GCA_005239495.1 Nicotiana undulata
TGCGACTCGTGTGCTGACTCGATAATGATAAGCTCCCCACGATCGCGAATCTTACCTGCGACTCGTGTGCTGACTCAATAATGATAAGCTACCCACAATCGCGAATCTTACCTGCGACTCGTGTGCCGACTCGATAATGATAAATGCATATGCATATATATAGGTTTATATGTGTACCGACTCAATAGTGAACCCAACAGGACTGTGCCAATACCACTGTAGCCAACTGGGATTGAAATCATAATATTTCACCTTTCCATGTCATCTCAACAACAATCACAACTTGCAATACATACAAGGTACAAATAAGGCACATAGAGGCATGCTTGTGAATCCTAATATAGTCTCCGCGTACGGACTCTCGTCACTTGGTACGTACGCGGCCCCCACAACATGTACACATAACAAATAAGGAACCTATGGGGACGTTTTTCCCTTACGAGGTTGGAAAGGAGACTCACCTCGTGACGAAATCACTCTTCGAATCAAGGATGCGCCCGTAATCTCCGAAATCTACCCTCGACGGCTCACAACTAGCCAAATATAGCGTAATTGAATCAATTTAAGTTCAAAGAAGAAGAATCAACCAATAAACCCAAAATTAGGCATTCTTGAAGGATTTTGGAATTTTAACCCCGGGCCCACGCGCTCGGATTTCGAAAATTCTCGAAGGAATCACTTACCCGAAGCCTAAGAATCATAATTACTTGATTTATACATGAATTCATGGCTTAGAACGGATATTCACTAATTCTCCCATAAGCCCTAATTTACTACCAAATTTCAAGAATTGATGATTTAGAAGAGAGAATTAGCTAGGAATTGATGTTGAAACTTAGTAAAACCATGGAATTTACTTACCTCAATAACAATGGTGGAAAGTTTCTTGAAAATCTCTCTAAAGACTTGAGGAGGAAGATGGAAATGGAGGAAATAGGCTAAGTCCCGTATTTAATAAAACTTCCCAGTAATTCCTTCACTGCGATCGCGACAAAGGCCCTGCGATCGCGAAGGCCAACTGGCCAGACCTCCGCGGTCGCGGCAGAGGTCCTGCGATCGTTAAGAACAACTGGCCAGACGTCTACGATCACAGCAAAGGTCCTGCGATCGCGAAGAACAACTGTGCTCGGCCCTGACTAGACACTATGCGATCGCGAGGATGGGGCTGCGATCGCGAAGGCATGGAGTCCAACCTTCCGCGATCGCGAAGAGGAAGCTACGATCGCAAAGAACAATCAGCAGCCCATCCAAATTCCTTCTCCGCGATCGCGACCTACCTTCTGCGATCGCGAAGAAGGAAACCAGACAGCAAAAATCTGGTTTTTCCAACTTAGCTCCCGGGGGTCCAAAACTCACCCGAGCCCCTCGGGACCCCGTCCAAAGGCACCGGCAAGTCTATATTCATAATACGGACTCGCTCGAACTTCCGGAACGTGAAAAACAACAACGAAACTCAGAATTCAACCCCAAAACCAAATTGAATCAATCTTAAGAACTTAAGATTCTAGAATTCACTTCAATGCACCGAACGAGCCTATACCACTCGGAATGACTTCAAATTTTGCAGACAAGTCATAAATGACATAACGGAACTATTCTCGGTCTCGGAATTCCGTTCGGACCCTGATATCATAAAATCACGTCCCAAACCAAATTCCAAACATAAGGAAATCCTGATTTCCATTTCGGGCGCCGAAATGCTCCCGGGTCATCGAAAACCCGAGCCGAACATACGCCCAAGTTCAAAATCATCATACGGAGCTACTGGAGCTGTCAGAACTCGATTCCAAGGTCGTTTGCTCAAAATGTTGACCGAAGTTAAACTTGGCCAAATAGGCCAACCTTAAAGAACCAGGTGTTCCTAAATCACTCAAACCATTCCCGAATCCCGAACCACCCGTTCCCGCAAGTCATAAAGCATGAATAGCCGCTGTGGAAGGTTTCGTTTAAGGGAATGGGATTCCATTACGCAAAATGACCGGTCAGGTCGTTACAAAAATATCACTATTTAGAATTAAGTACAACAGTGCAACCGAAAAATAAGATGGTGACTTCGTGAACGCTGAAGCGGTTTTACCTTGAGTCTCCACAACAGCAACCGCGCTACTAGCAACCAATCGGCCGGCTATGCAAAAACCTGGAATCTGCACAAAAATGTGCATAAGAGTAGTATGAGCACACCACAACGGTGCCCAATAAGTACCAAGACTAACCTCGGTGAAGTAGTGACGAGGACTAGTCAAGACACCCACTGGTCTAATAAATTAAACAAGCATAAGTATAGAAAATGGAAGAATATGACATCTATCTAATAACTACACAATATAGTAAACAACAGAAGAACTACAATACGGAAAGAAATAAAGCAAACAACAACGGAACAACCTAATAATACATAGAAGGATGGACGAAAATACAAGCCAAAAACCGAAAACCACAACACACTAAGAACACTAGTAACTCAGCACTGCATTAGTTTTTCAACATCGGGCTTTAGCCCACCACCCCAATAAATTGGTCAAATCTTCGAGTGAAACCTTTCAACCGCAAGTTTATATTGAAAGCTTTAAAATATAATCATTTCAATTAGAAAATTTCCTTTGAAATATACTTCCTCTGAAGATATATAAATATACTTTGCAGAAAGAAATCCTCAAACGTAATTCCTTTCAAACAAAAGCTTTTCAAATGTACTTTTCCAATAAATATTTTTCAAACATAGTTTCCTTCAAGATAAATGCCTTTAAACTATACTTTTAAATAAATGTCTTTCAAACATAACTTTCCTCAAGATAAATCTACCGGGATTCCGTCCCGTAGTTCAGAATCAGTCATGCAGTACATGGGGGATCTCCCAAAATATGTCTGTAGTCCCCAAAGTAAATATGCAGTGCTGGGGTATCTCCTAGAATACGTCTGTGGTCCCCAATTTAAATATGCAGTACAGGGGGGATCTTCCAGAATACGTCCGGAGTCCCCAATTTAAATATGCAGTACAGGGGAGATCTCCCAGAATACGTCCGTAGTCCCCAATTTAAATATGCAATGCAGCCAACAGAGAGAATAACTAGAAAACGACATAAAACATTGTACATTTCCATAACAAGCGCAACAACAACAAAAGACAGAAACACAAAGTGCGGCGAGCAAATCAATACAAGAACTTAAATCACAAGAACGGTAAAACTCACTCATAAGTAATAACCACTGAAAGAAATGCCAAGTACAAGGAGAAACAAAGTAACGAGGAAAAACAAATTAAAATGTAGCAACGATTCACAATATTCAAGTTCACAAGAAGAAGTCAACAATAGTCGACAAATTCCAAATACGGGCAAGTCGACTAAATTTCGTTTTAAGGTTGAATAATTATGAGAGATTTTCCACAATCCAAATAAGGGTAAGCAGCTAAAGATACTCACAACTTCAATTACGGCTAAACATTTCTAGGGCGAGATTATACTAATTCTAGTTAAATAGGCTGTTTATGAAGGAAAAATATAACATGATGGTAGAAGAGGTAAAGTCTTCAGTTAAGTCAATTAAGATCAAATAAACAAAAAAGGGAAACTAAAGCAAGAAATTCTAATTTAAGAAATAAGAGATGAAACTAGCAACCAGGAACTCAGTTATAACAATTACAACTTCATACACAGGGAATATAAGGACCCTAGAACTCTAAGAAGCCAACCTCCTACCACTAAGTCCGAATACGCACTCGTCACCTCGCGTACACGAGCTACAATCAACATAGAAGACTCAAATCCTAAGGGGTAGTTCCCCCCCCCCACCAGAAGGTTAGGTAAGATACTTACCTCGAAGACGATAACCCGGTACTCTAAAATGGACTTCTCGGGTGAAAAGGCCTCCGGGCGGCTAAAATCCAACTAGGGCAACTTCAAAACACACATAAATCGTATAAGGAACTATTCCTACTAATAAAGTTTCGATCTTTACAAAAAACTATAAATCGACCCAAAAGTCGAACCCTGGGACCGCAACTCGGAACCTGTCAAATTTTACAAAACTCGAATACCCATTCCGATACGAGTTCAACAATACAAAATTTATCAAATTTCGATACCATTTGGTCCCTCAAATCACAATTTTTCTTTTTAGAAATTTCTTTCAAAACCAACATTTTCCTCAACTCAAAACACAAATTAAATGATGAAAATAAAGATAAAATCATGGAATATATTTAATTCTAGTTGAAGAACACTTACCCAATCGCATTTCGTGAAAAACCCACCAAAAATCGCCAAGAACCGAGCTTTAGAAATCAAAATGTGATAAAAATGGCCTAACCCTCGATTTTGAAGATTTATATTCTACCCAGGCAATTAATCTATCGCGAACGCGGAGGAAGGACTGCGTTCGTGAAGAAGCAAAATGAAGCTGCCCAAATTTCTCATTGCGAACGAGAAAATAAGCTCGCGAACACGGAGAAAGAGAAGCAAGAGCTACACGAACGCGTAGGGGAGAAGGCGAACACGATGAAGGAAGTATGGGGATGATCAATAGAACACTACGCGAACGCAGAAGGGAGTGTGCGAACGCGAAGAAGGAGAAAGCTGACTTCCGCGATCGCGTTCGAGCTCACGCGATGAACAAACATACCCTCCTCCAAGATAACACTTTGCGAACGCGGAGGATTGGACGCGAACGCGAACGCGAAGGAGAAAACCAGATAACAAGTATCAACAATCCAAAAATGGAAGAAAATAGCCCGTAGCCCATCCGAAACACACCCGTGGCCCCGGGGACCCCGTCTAAACACACAAACAAATCATATAACCTAACACAGACTCGCTCGAGGTCTCGAATCACATCGAACAATGACAAAATGATGAATCACACCGTGAATCAAACTTATGAACTTTTCAAATCTTCAAACTTCTAAACTCGCGCTGAAACCTATCAATTCAACCCGGAATGATGCCAAATTTTGCAGACAAGTCCCAATTGACATCCCGGAGCTACTCCAACTCCTAGAATCGCATTCCGTCCCCGATAACCCAAAAAGGCAACTGTGGTCAAACTTCTCCATTTTCCAAACTTCAAATTTTCAACTTTCACCGAATTGCCTCAAATTACTCTACGGACCTCTAAAGCCAATTCCGAACGCGCGCCTAAGTCCAAAATCACCATACGAAGCTGTTGACATTACCCAAAACTCATTCCGAGGCCGTTTACACAAAAGTCAAACCTCCAGTCAACTTCTATCGCTTAAGCTTCCAAAACTAAAATTTGTTTTCTTCCATTTCGACTCTGGATCATCCGGTAACTGAATCCAACCATGCACGCAGGTCGATATACACAATGTGAAGTTGTTCAAGACCTTACAACACCGAACGAAGCTTAAATTCTCAAAAGGATCGGTCGGGTCATTACATTCCCCCCTCTTAAAACAAACGTTCGTCCTCGAACTTGCCAAGATTCAACTTGAACTCATCCAATCACTGAATGCCCACTTCCAACACACACCCACAGGTGATACCACATCACCCCAACCTACATAATCCTGATGACACAGTCACAACTACAATTCAGCCCTTTTATCACCACTGATAAGCCTCATACCTCAATTTCTCACCTCCTACTCGTCTCCAAAAGACCCGATTCTAAATCCATATCCGGCATCAGCTACATCCACTCATGACTACACCGACTAGGTATGAGCACACAGTATAGCACACCACACATAGGCTCGTAATAACACTTCTGATCACAATAGCTGCCTAAAATCAACCCAACACTGGCGATTAGCCTCATATTTGAAAGAACTGTGTTTCAAACCCTCATAACACTAATAATGATGCAATAAACGCGAATACCTCAA
This sequence comes from Nicotiana undulata, assembly GCA_005239495.1. NCBI lineage: Eukaryota > Viridiplantae > Streptophyta > Magnoliopsida > Solanales > Solanaceae > Nicotiana > Nicotiana undulata. Next base: position 39,081 of record ML271184.1, read on the forward strand.
TATTAGACACCCAAATCACCAGGCCATAACTAACACCACCGAGCACACATTCCGCAAGCTGAAACTCAGAATGCACATAACGAAAATGACTGAATATGAAAGGAGAAACACACAAGGGAACTATCAAACAAGCCCGACAGACATAACCCTCTATCAATACTAACCTACATAACAATATAACAAGTAAAGAATAAAAGCAAATGAATAAATCACAAGGATCCCATCCTGATATAACTTCCACCGGTGTACTCAGCCCGGTCTAAACATATCGAATCATAAAAGAGCACGAGGGTCTCGCCCTCAACTCTATATCACATACCGAATACATATCATACCAATAGGAACATCCCACTAACTCAGCTCTTCCAATAACATCATGACGCTCACTTAACTCACATCTCGATAGAGTATCAAATCACAACTCGTGGCTAAGAATACACTCAAGAAAAATCACATCAAGCTTACCATGATGAACAACAAGGACTCACTCCTAGTCTAACCACTCTCAATGATGAATAAAGCAACGATAGACACGGGTTACCACTCATAGAATCTCCCAACAGGAGAAAACATGAAAATAGAGTGCAAAGCATGAAACTCACTCATAAATGAAGCGGAAAATAAGGATTCATCTCGACTAGCAGAACTATAATGAAACACAAATAGTTCCGTTCTGCAACAAATCAAAACATACATGTATGATAATATATGGAACAATGGCCTCCAACTTACTATACGAAACACATCAATGGGCCGGGCCTCCCCCTCTTGGGAGCCCTCTACTCACCTGAATAACTCGCTATGACACACATGCTCGAATCCTAGGACAATCTCTCACCATGCGACTGGTATCTCCACACTCAAAACACCCTCTCTACTGCCGTGGCTGTGGGAACTACAACACGAGTACTCTGGGACCCATGAGTACCTGGAACTCCATGCGAAGCTGGTAATGCAAACTGAACTGGCTGACCCACAAAACCTCTATCATGTCACACCCTACATCCATAATAAGGACCAGTAGATCTCTCTGGTCTACGAGGCCTCCTCAACTCCCTGACCTCTCTCTCCTGATCCCGTCTATCCTCTCACTCCCGGTTCTACATGCCTTCTAACCGGCGAATGGTCCCTACTACCTGCTGGAACAAGACATCCGACTCTAACTCTCGAGTCATGCTAAACCAAATATCATGCCTAAGCTCCCCAATGAATCTACGGACTCGCCCCATAACTGTAGCAACTAAGTGAGGTGCCTATCTGGTCAACTCACTAAATCTGACGGCATACTCCAACACTGACATAGTGCCCTGACGCAACTACTCAAACTCCGCGCACCATGCCTCTCGGGGACTGAGGTGAAAACTACCTCAAAAACATCTCTGAAACCTGAATCTATGTAAGTGAAGCTGAATCGGTTGGGCTACCAAAGTCATATGCCCGCCACCACCGACAAATCGCTCCTCTGAACTGAGACGTGACAGAAGCAATCCTGCTCGTCTCCACAATACCCGCAGTACGAAGAATGCAGTGACACTCCCCCCAGAAACCTTGGGCATCATCTGTCGCCAGTCCACTGAAGATAGGATGGTGGTACTTCTTGTACCTCTCAAGTCTGAGTTGTCCTTCCTCAGATGCTACTGCCCTAACCATGGGCTGAACTGAAACCACATGTTGTGTTGCCATAACAACTGGAACCTGACCAACATGATCTCGCTGCTCTGGAGTGTAGGCGGCGGGGGTCTGATATCCTTCCCCAATTTGTGAAGTAACTGGTGCACCTGGAATCAACCCTGCCTGAGTCAATGTACCAATTATACTCAAGAACTGTGCCCAGGTCTCCTGAAGTACGGGTGTAACAGGCTCCTATGGTGCCTGCTGCCCAACTAGAACTGTGGGCGACTCCTCATTGGCTGCTCTGGTAGGTGCCCTAACTGCAGCACGTGCTCCTCGTCGACTTTTGCCTCTGACCCGTGCGACATCCGTCTCGGGGGTATCAAACTCAGGAATCGTAACTCGTATCCTCACCATCAGTGAGAGAATGGAACGATAAATTTCAAATTTCAAGATCAAGAAACTCTCACCATGGGAATGAAGGAAGTGAAATTGTCCTAATAGTTCCGTAGCCTCTCGAAGATAAGTACAGACGTCTACGTACCGATCCACAAGACTCTACTAAACTTGCTTATGACTCGTAGCACCTATGAACCTAGAGCTATGATACCAACCTGTCACGACCCAATTTTTCCTCCGTCGGGTATCGTGATGACACCTAGTCTTAAGGACTAGGTAAGCCTAATATTAAATAAACATAAATCATAATATCAAACTTTTAAATGCTTTTGAAATAACTATCTATGCATTGAACATATTCCCAAAACCCGACGAGTACAAGTCATAATCTTTAAAGAAATTACCTTAAAACTCCTAAAAATATCATTGTTCAGAATTAAGTACAACAGTGCAACAAAAAAAATAAGATAGTGACTCCGAAACCGCGAACGCTGAAGTGGTTTTACCTTAAGTCTCCACAACAACAACCGCGCTACTACCAATCAATCGGCCGGCTATGCAAAAACCTGGAATCTGCACAAAAATGTGCAGAAGAGTAGTATGAGGACACCATAGCGGTGCCCAGTAAGTATCAAGACTAACCTCGGTGAAGTAGTGACGAGGACTAGTCAAGACACCCACTAGTCTAATAAATGAAAGATGCATAAATATAGAAAATGGCAGAATATGACATCTATCTAATAACTACACAATATAGTAAACAACAGAACAACTAAAATGTGGAAGAAAATACAACAAACAACAACGGAACAGCCTAATAATACACAGAAGGATGGACAAAAATACAAGCCAAAAACAGGAAACCACAACACAGTAAGAACACTAGAAACTCATCACTGCATTAGTTTTTCCACATCAGGCCTTAGCCTACAACCCCAATAAATTGGTCAAATCTTCGAGTGAAACCTTTCAACCGTAAGTTTATATTGAAAGCTTTAAAATATAATCATTTCAATTAGAAAATTTCCTTTGAAATATACTTCCTCCGAAGATATATAAATATACTTTGCAGAAAGAAATCCTCAAACGTAATTCCTTTCAAATAAAAGCTTTTCAAATGTACTTTTCCAATAAATATTTTTCAAACATAGTTTCCTTCAAGATAAATGTTTTTCAACGTACCTTTTGAAATAATAGTCTTTCAAACGTAGTTTTCTTCAAGGTAAATACCTTTCAACTATACTTTTCAATAATTGTCTTTCAAACATAACTTTCCTCAAGATAAATCTACCAGGATTTTATCCCGTAGTTCAGAATTTGTCATGCAGTACAGGGAGGATCTCCCAGAATACGTTCGTAGTCCCCAACATAAATATGCAGTGCTGGGGGATCTCCAGAATACGTCCGTAGTCCCCAATTTAAATATGCAGTACAGGGGGGATCTCGCAGAATACGTCTGTAGTCCCCAATTTGAATATGTTGTACATGGAGGATCTCCCAAAGTACGTTCGTAGTCCCCAATTTAAATATGCAATGCAGACAATAGAGAGAACAACTAGAACACGACAGAAAACATTGTACATTGCCACAACAAGCACAACAACAACAAAAGACAGAAATGCAAAGTGCGACGAGCAAATCAATACAAGAACTTAAATCACAATAACAGTAAAACTCACTCATAAGAAATATCCATTGGAAGAAATGCCAGGTACAAGGAGAAACAACGTAACGAGGAAAAACAAAACAAAATGTAGCAACGATTCACAATATTCAAGTTCACAAGAAGAAGTCAACACAAGTCGACAAATTCCAAATACGGGCAAGTCGACTAAGGTGTAGGTTGTCTAAATTCCTTTTTTAGGTTGAATAATTATGAGATATTTTCCACAATCCAAATAAGGGTAAGCAACTAAAGATACTCACAACTTCAATTACTGCTAAATAATTATAGGGCGAGATTATACCAATTCTAGTTAAATAGGCAGTTTAAGAAGGAAAAATATAGCATAATGGTAGAAGAGGTAAAGTCTTAAGTTAAGTCAATTAAGATCAAATAAACAACAAAGGGAAACTAAAGCAAGAAATTCTAATTTAAACAAGACGAGATGAAACTAGCAACCAGGAACTCAGTTATAACAATTACAACTTCATACACAAGGAATATAAGGACCCTAGAACTCTAAAAGGCCAACCTCCTACCACTAAGTCCGAAAACGCACTCGTCACCTCGTGTACACGGGCTACAATCAACATAGAAGACTCAAATGCTAAGGGGTAGTTCCCTCACAAAAGGTTAGGCAAGATAATTACCTCGAAGACGACAACCCGGTAATCTAAAATGGACTTCTCGGGTGAAAAGGTCTTCGGGCGGCTCAAATCCAACTAGAACAACTTCAAAACACACATAAATCGTATAAGGAACTATTCCGAATAATAAAGTTTCGATCTTTACAAAAATCTAAAAATTGACCCAAAAGTCGACCCTCGGGCCCGCACCTTGGAACCCGTCAAATTTAACAAAATTCGAATACCCATTCCGATACGAGTTCAACCATTCAAAATTTGTCAAATTCCGATACCATTTGGTCCCTCAAATCATGATTTTTCATTTTAGAAATTTTCTTTCAAAACCAACATTTTCCTCAACTCAAAACACAAATTAAATGATGAAAATAAAGATAAAATCATGGAATATATTTAATTCTAGTTGAAGAACAATTACCCAATTTAAGTTCATGAAAAACCCACCAAAAATCGACAAGAACCGAGCTCTAGAAGTCAAAATGTGATAAAAATGGCCTATCCCTCGATTTTGAAGATTTATATTCTTCCTAGGCATTTACTGAATTGCGAACGCGGAGGAAGGACCGCATTCGCAAAGAATAAAAATGAAGCTGCCCAAATTGATCATCGCGAACGCGACAATAAGCTCGCGAACGCGGAGAAGGAGAAGCAGGAGCTACGGGAACGCGTAGGGGAGAAGGCAAACGCGATGAAGGAAGGATGGGAATGATCAATAGAACACTACACAAACGCGAAGATGGAGAAAGTTGACTTCCGCGATCGCATTCGAGCTCACGCGAACGCGAACGCGATGAAAAAACATACCCTCCTTCAATATAACACTTCGCGAACGCGAAGGAGAAAGCCAGATAACAAGAATCAACAGTCCAAAAATGGGAGAAAATGGCCCGTAGCCCATCCGAAACAGACCGAGGCCCCCGGGACCCTGTCTAAACACACAAACAAGTCATATAACCTAACACGGACTCACTCGAGGACTCGAATCACATCGAACAATGACAAAACAACGAATCACACCAAGAATCAAACTTATGAACTTTTCAAATCTTCAAACTTCTAAACTCGCGCCGAAACCTATCAATTCAACTCGGAATGATGCCAAATTTTGCAGACAAGTCGCAATTGACATTCCGAAGCTACTACAACTTTTGGAATCGCATTCCGACCCTGAGAACCCAAAAAGACAACTATGGTCAAACTTCTCCATTTTCCAAACTACAAATTTTCTAACTTTCGCCGAATTGCCTCAAATTACTCGACGGACCTCCAAAGCCAATTCCGGACGTGCGCCTAAGTCCAAAATCACCGTACGAAGTTGTTGACATTACCCAGAACTCATTCCGAGGCCGTTTACACAAAATTCAAATCTCCGGTCAACTTCCATCGCTTAAGCTTCCAAAACTGAATTTTGTTTTCTTCCAATTCGACTTCTGATCATTCGGTAATTGAATTCAACCATGCAAACATGTCAATATGCACAATGTGAAGCTGTTCAAGACCTTACACCATCGAACGGAGCTTCAATTCTCAAAACGACCGGCCGAGTCGTTACAAAAACACTGCTCTAAGCTCAAAACCATTTCAATATTGGTGGAAAAAGGGCAAAATTTCGCGAAGTGTGGGATTATAAAGGTTTCCGCCTAGGGATTCTGTACCTGAGGTCCCTCAGTTGCATTTGCGATGTCGCGCCTGTGGAAATCCAATCGCAGGTGCGGATTACATTGAAGCCACAAGACTCCGCATCTGCGACCGCATACTCGCACTTGCGGTTCCGCAGATGCAGTCAAACCTTCCGCTCATACGTCCACTTCCGCATCTATGGTTTCTTCCCGCTTCTACGATCATATCACCTGTGGTCCCCACTCCGCAGGTGCGGCCACACAAGAACAACAACATCAACTGCATTTTCCAACTTCCAAACTTCCTGTTAACCATCAGAAATCATCCCGAGCCCCTCAGGACCTCAACCAATAATTCCAGCAAGTCATATATCACTACCCAACCTTAGTCAAACCTCTGAAACACCCAAAACAACACCAAAATACCAAATCAACCTCAGATTCAAGCCTAAGAACTTCTAAACTTCCAAAATTCTCCAACAACGCCGAACCCTATCAAACCACGTCCGAATGACCTCAAATTTTGCACACACGTCACAAATGACACTACGAACCTACTCCAACTTACGGAATCCCATTCCGACCCCTATACCTAATTTTCCATTGCCGAACAAAATCGCCAAATTTCTAACCTTTGCCAATTCAAGCCTAATTCTACCACCGACCTCCAAATTACATTCCGGACACACTCCTATGCCTGAAATCACCCTACGAAGCTAACTGAATCATAGAAATCCAAAATCCAAATTCGTTTACTCATAAGTCGACTTCCAGTTGAGTTTTCTAACTTACCTTTCTGACTAAGAGACTAAGTGTCTCATTTCACTCCAAAACTATTCCGGACCCAAACCTATCAATTCGATACAACTCAACATAGCTGAACAACACATAACGAAGTAAAAATTGGGGAAACATGGCTATAACTCTCAGAATGAGCGACCGGTCGTTACTCATTGCCACAAATTACCAACACACACATAATACTTGCACACACGCAAACCACAAATCGGATGTCATAATACTTGGTTAGTACTACATCGGTGTTTTTCCAAAAATCTTATTTCGATATGTGATTAGTAGCTAAACACTAGCATTTCTAAGTACTAATTGTAGCTTCATTTGTCCATATCCGTATTTTAATACTACTAGCGAGCTCTTATTTTAGAAATTAAAACAAATCCATTAAAAATTTCAACCTTATTTTCAAAACATGTTATCTTTTGTCAAGTACATTTAATAAAATTATATTTCGTATCTATAAAACGTGCATCTTATGTCAAATATAAAGATGCATGTCAAATAAAAAAAAAATTAAAATATCATGTACATTGTTTGTTTTGTAAGAAAACAATGCAGAAAGGAAGAGGTGAATTCAGAATCTGAGAGAATGGCCTGCTATTTATAACTAGAGCATTAGACTGCAGTGGTACAGTTCATATGCTTTGAGATAGGGAAGATGAGCTGAACATTTTTAACCCTTGAGCTAAGATAAGGGGGATGCCCATGGTTGCTGCTAAACAACTCAATGCATGAACAATAAGTTTCTTCCTTCTTTCCTCCACTTGGACCTTGTCATTCATGGTCTGTAGATTGGCACAACAGACCATGGATGGATATGCATTTAATACATCCACGTAGTCCTCTAAATCGTCAAATAATGATGCCACATATTGGCACATTGCTGCATTTCCAAGATGTCACGACCCAAATTCCCACCGTCGGGACCATGATGGCGCCTAACGCTGCACTTGCTAAGGAAGCCAACATTAGAAATTTACAACATAAAAAAAAACATTTAAAACTATACGGAGATCCACTACCACTCAACACATGATACACAAATAAGGAATAAAAATTATTGAAATACTACTGCGCAATAATACCGATATGTCTAATTACCCATGATCTAGAACTACTAAGAATTTACTACAAGTATTTGGCTGAAAGAAAAATGTATAACTATTTGTGAACTAAATAAAACAGTAAATGAATATAAGGGAAGGGACTCCAGGAATCTGCGGACGTCGGCAGATCTACCTCGGGTCTCCTGCGCAGAAGTCAGCTACTATCTCAAAATCAGCTCGGATAAATACCTGGATCTGCACAGAAAGTGCAGAGTGCAGTATCAGTACCATCGACCCCATGTACTAGTAAGTGTCGAGCATAACCTCGGCGAAGTAGTAACGAGTCTAGGACAAGACACCACATAAACCTGAATAATATAATCATGCTAATGGCAACAATAGTAACAAAGAAATAAAGCAGAAATAATGGGAAGGGGACATAAAATGAGGCATCACAATATAAGGAATGATAAACACTAAAAAGGCACAATTTAACAAGAAATCCTCAAATAAATTAAGCAATTAAGAAAATAAAGGAAAACTGCATGGCATCACCCTTCGTTCTTTTACTCTAAACCTCACCAATATATAAATAGAATGACATGACATCACCCTTCGTGCATGAAACCTCTCATAATATACACGTCATCACCTTTTGTGCTTTATCACTCTCATATCATGGCACGACATTACCCTTCGTGCATTAACACTCACATATCATGGCACGGCATCACCCTTCGTGCTTTACACTGTTCCTCACGATATAAATAAATCATGCACGACATCACCCTCGTGCTTCACACTCCTCCTCACAATTCACAGAATCAATAACAACGGATAGAAAGAAGTTTCACAAAGAAACCAATATTTCCTCAATGATTAATTTAACATCTCAACTTTGAATCAATATTCACAAATTTATCAAACCTCGGTGGAACCGGATATAAGTCTCCCAACATTTCGATATGACGACCCGACAGGTCGTTTTGAGTATATGTATTTCGCTCGGTATTTTGAGGCTCGAGTATATCCGTGTTATGTTATAGGACTTATTGGTATGTTTGGACGTTGTCCCGAGGGGCTCAGGTGAGTTCCAGATAGGTTTGGGCTGGGTTGTGCTCGTTTTTCTTGTGTTTGACGTCGTTTCTTCAAGCATAAATGGTACCACATTAAGCAAATGAGCTTCGATTTCTATTTTGATTGAAGCATTATATCCGTATCGTAATTGCTGAGCCATAGAAAAAAAATTGTCGAATTTGAATGTCACGACCCAAATCTCGATTCAGGTCGTGATGGCGCCCAACAGCGAGGTTAGGCCAGCCAATATAGAAACACTAAGTGTTACCATTCCCAGTTACGCCAATTTCATCTTTTAACCAATTTTAAACAGATATAAACATAATAATGGCGGGTGATGTGAAGTAAACCTACAAGTGCGAAAAATCAACCAATAGGCATGTCGCATAACATATGTACAGCCAACAACCCAAAACATACATTACGTGTGTGTGCCAGGAACTAGTGTCCCGAGTGTCACGGGCAACTACTAAATATACAATGACTAAAACATATACAGAGTCTCAGTCTGAATGAAATAGACAGAGAATATGACAAAAGAAAACTCCAGGGTGCTGCCAGGAAGTCGCCAAGAGGAGCAGCTCACCGTGAAGTATAGTCAGTCAGTCAATACCTAGCCCGGCCTGATAATCCAAAATACCAGCCTCCGAACCTGTACAGTCAAGTACAGAAGAAAAGAAAGTGCAGTATGAGTACATATATAAATATGTACCCAGTGAGTATCCCGTCTAATCTCGAAGAAGTAGTGACGAGAGGTCGACTCGATACCCACTAAGGTCCAATAGTAATAATGTAAGCAGGATGTAAGAAAAACAGTAGACATGTAAACAATGCACCACAATTGTAAAGAGAATACAGAGTTTCCAAACAAATATCGAAAGCAGTATCAACTTCCCTGTCTCTTTTCCCATCCACCTGTCACGTCATATATCAGGAATTCAGCACTAAACAGTCATGCGCACATAAGTGTAAAGAAACCGGCTAGAGTTAGGAGGAAGAATAGTTATGCACTGCCGGGGATCGACCGGCCCGTACCATGAGTGCATGCTTATAATGTAATCATATCAAGAAGAGCTATGCACTGCCGAGGATCGACCGGCCCGTATCATGAGTGCATGCTTATAATGTAATCATATCAAGAAGAGCTATGCACTTCTGAGGATCGACCGGCCCGTACCATGAGTGCATGCTTACCAAGAGTCCAACTACGCACTGCCGGGGATTGACCGACCTGTACCGTAAGTGCGTCTATCAATGTAATCACACCGTATCATAATGTAACTTCGTCCATGCACTGCCGGGGATCGACTGGCCCGTACCATAAGTGCATTCTCAAATAAATCCCTGTGCACTGCTGGGGATCGACCGACCCATATCGTAAGATCACTATAAATCCATCGTGGCGCACGGACCGCTCCTGTAAGAGTGAAGGAAACCATATGCCGCTCGTGAAATGTAAATTACGAGGCAGCTATCATGCACACACAAATGTAAAGTTTAATTCATCACAATCCTTCCCAAGTATTAAGCAAATGAAAGCTCAGGGAGACAGTAGTATATCATGAATTTAAGCATATACTTCAATTTAAGGCAGAATACATGGCATGATGTGGTCCTACACTACCCGGACATAACAATAGTAGTCGCTACGTACGGACTCTCGTCACAAGGTACGCACGTAGCCCCCAAATACAAACATACAACACATAGAACACCTATGGGGACAATTTCACTCTTACAAGGTTAGAAAGGAGACTCACCTCGTGACGATATCACCCCTCGGATCAAGGATGCGCCCGAATCTCCGAAACCTACTCTCGGCGGCTCACAACTAGCCAAACATGGTATAATTGAATCAATTTCAGTACAAAGAAGGAGAATTAACAAGAAATTCCAAAATTTAGCACTCTTGAAGGTTTTCGGAAATTCGACCCCGGGCCCACACGTTCGGATTTCGAGAATTCTTGAAGGAACCTATTACCCGAAGTCTAAGGATCATAATTATGCAAGTTCTTGCTAGAATTCATGGCAACAATGAGTAATTCATAATTTTCCCAAAATCCCTAAATATCTATCAATTTCTATGAATTTTTAGGATAATTAGAAGAGAATTTCATAAGGAATTGATATTAGAATCATGAAAACTAAGGAATTAACTTACCTTGATGATAATGGTGGAAAACCCTCATGAAATGCTCTCTATAACCTTGAGGAAGAAGATGGGAATGAAGAATTTTGGCTAAGTCCCGCTATTAAAAGAGACTGCCCAGTTGCAGCTTCTATACGATCGCGACCTGAGGCCTGTGATCGCAAAGGCCAAATGGCCAGACCTCTGCGATCGCGGCAAGGGTCCTGCGATAGCGAAGAACAAAGTTACCCGGCCCAGCTATGACTCAGTGCGATCGCGAGAAAGGACTGCGATCGCGAAGCTTTGGAACCCAGACCTATGAGATCGCAAGGGGAAGGCTGCGATCGCAGAGAACAACCAGCAGCCCAGCAAAATCCTTCTCCGCGATCGCAACCCTCCTCCTGCGATCGCAGAGAAGGAAACCAGATAGAAAAATTCTGGTTTTTCTAACTTAGCTCCCGGGGGTCTAAAACTCACTCGAGCCCCTCGGGACCCCGTCTAAAAGCACTGACAAGTATGTATTCATGATACGGACTCGCTCGAACTTCCGGAACATGAAAAACAACGACGAAACTCAAAATTCAACCCCAAAACCAAATTGAATCAACTTAAGAACTTAAGAATTCTAGAATTCACTTCATTGCGCCGAACGGGCCTATACTACTCGGAATGACTTCACATTTTGCAGACAAGTCATAAATGACTATACGGAACTATTCCCGGTCCCGAAATTCCGTTCGGACCTCGATGGCATAAAATCACATCCCAACCCAAATTTCAAGCATAAGGAAATCCTGATTTCCATTTCAGGCGCCGAAATGCTCCCGGGTCATCGAAAACCCAAGCCGAACATACACCCAAGTCCGAAATCATCATACGGAGCTACTGGAGCTGTCAGAACTCGATTCCGAGGTCGTTTTCTCAAAATGTTGACCGAAGTCAAACTTGGACAAATAGGCCAACCTTAAGGAACCAAGTGTTCCTAAACCACTCAAATCATTCCCAAATCCCGAACCACCCGCTCCCGCAAGTCATAAAGCACGAATAGCCACTAAGGAAGGTTTCATCTAAGGTAACGGGATCCTAATACGCAAAACGACCGGTTGGGTCGTTACATTGAACATCATATGAGGAATTAATGGTCATTTTACTAAAAATTAGGTTGCTAGATTTTTCAGATTAATTACGAAATTACTACTGAATTCATATTTAAAAGGTTGCACTATTTGCAAATATTGAAACCAACATATCTCCTTCATTATAATGTCAAATTGAGTGATTCAAAAGCTTAACTTGACTGAAATTTTATAAGAAATCCATTTGAGGCATAAAAAGCGAGTTTCGGGATCATTTGGCATGAGAAGCGAGGCAGAATAGCTGGCAGAAAAATATATAATATAAGGGTTTGTTCATTTGGTCATATTTTGAGTTGGGGAGCTCAGTTTTGGGCGATTTTGGAGGCGATTTTCACCATATGGAAAGGGGTAAGTGTTCTCTACTCGGTTTTGGTTATATTTCATGAATCCATATTCATTTTTGGGATTTGATTGATGATTTCAAAGTGAAATTTGGGGGGTTTTGCCTAAAGTTTCATAATATGATTTTTTGAGTTTTGAACATCGATTTGGAGTCGGAATTGAGTGAAACTAGTATGGGAGGACTCGTAATTGAATGAGTTGTCGGATTTTATAAGTTTTATCGGGTTCTGATGCGTGGGCCCGGGTGTGATTTTTGGCCGGATTTGGGATTTGATTTAGGATTCGATCTTTATCATTTGGAATTGTTTCCTTGGGCTTTATTTGATGTATTTGAGTTGCTTTTGGCTTGTTTTGAGACGTTCGGAGGTCATTACGCACGTGTCGGCATTTTTGGAGCATCTAGTTTGGCTTGCTCGGTATTGTAATTGACTTGTTCGAAGTAAGTGTTTTGCCTAACTTTGTTGAGGGAATGTCACGACCAGATTTACCCTACGGATGGTATCGTGATGGCACCTAGTCTCTACGACTAGGTAAGCCTAAATTTGCGGAAAAATATAGATAATAAAATAAAGACAGAAAGAAAACACAAGTAGACATAACATAAAGAAAACACAAGTAGACATAACATAGTCGCTCGGCATGTACAAATATAACTTCCAAAACCCGGAATGTCACATTTAGTCACAAGCTCTGTACCAAAATAGCTCTATACAACGAAGAAACAGAAATACATAAGATGACTCTATCTAAACTAGAATAGAAGGTGACTCGTAGGATTCTGCGGACGTGGCAGAATTACCTTGCGATTTCCTCAAAGCAGCTACACGACCCCTAGCCATGGAACTGCGTACTGGTACCTGGATATGCACACGAAAAACATGTGCAGGAAAAGGCATGAGTACACCACAATTGGTACCCAGTAAGTGCCAAGCCTAACCCCAGTCAAGTAGTGATGAGGTCAGGTTAACGCTCTACTGGATTTTTCATAAGTAAAATAGTTTAAATAGTACAAAAGGATATAAATTCTAAGGTAAGCAGTAAAAATGCATAATCTGAAGGTAAAACAGCAACAGGGAGCTCTTGGGTCAGCACAACGTATCACACAGTGGAATCTCCCGGGATACGTCTCGTAGTCCCGAATGTAAAGATGCAATACAAGGGGAAAGCTCCCGGAATACGTCCGTAGTCCCAATTTAAATATGCAGTACAAGGGTAAAACTCTCAGAATACGTCTGTTGTCCCAATTTAAATATGTAATGTGAATGAATGCCGGATAAGGTTTATTTAAATAGTTCAGGAGAAAATCACATGCATGAAAAGAATAAGACTATCCAAATTTGGTGCACATAGTATCAAATAAGGAATTCAGTTAAAGACAGGTTGACATGCTCCTTCCTAATCTAAATTACACAATTAACACATTAATCAGTGAAATAAAAGTGAAATGATTTATGGCATGGAAAGGAAAGTGGAAATTTTAGCAACAATGGCCCGTGTATGTACTAGTCACCTCACGTACACAGCGCCCACACAACAAATAGTATCAAAACAACCTAAGGGGAAGTCCCCAACACAGAGTTAGGCAAGCCACTTACCTCGATTGCTCTACTCAACTCAAAACCACGTCCTTGCCACGAGTACCCGACTTCAAATGGCCTAAATCTATTCAATTCAATTTCATAATGTAAATATCACTTTAAGAAATCAATATAGCTAATTAGTTCGAAGCTAATACGCGAAATTAGGAAAAATTGCCCAAAAAGTCCCCCGGGCCCACGTCTCGGAGTCGGGTAAAAATTACAAATTTCGGAAACTCATACACTCACGAGTCTAACCATACAAGAATTACTCGAATCGGATATCAAAATCTCGATCGAAACTCACAAACTTGGCCTAAGAACTTTATCCAACTTTTCCCCAATTTTCCACCAAAATTTCGAAACTAAAGGATGGATTTAAGTATATAATCATGGAAATTAGTCTAAACCAAGTAGGAATTACTTACCCAAGTTACCCAGGTGAAAATCTCTTCAAAAATCACACTTTCCCGAGCTCTCAAGTTCAAAATATGAATTATGGATTAAACCCTCGAATTTTGGTCTTAACATCACAGTGATCCCGCACCTACGACCAATTGGACCGCACCTGCGGAAACGGCATCGCAGGTGCGAATTCTTACTAAAAGAGCTGGGGCCGCACCTGTGGTCACTAAGCCGCATTTGCGGAACCCAGACCGCACCTGCGTGCCTGGCTGACCTTGGCAAAAACCGCATCTGTGAAGCTCCGTCCCGCACCCGCGTGTCCGCACATGTGGCTTCCCATCCGCAGGTGCGATACACCAGAACCAACAATGTTTCAGCTGGTTTTCTAAGTCCAAACTCATCCCGTTGAGCATCCGAAACATCCCGAGGCCCCCGGGACCTCAACCAAACTTACCAACCAGTCCTAATACCTTATCCAAACTTACTCGAGCCTTCAAAACACATCACATAACATCAAAATCACCAATTATACATGGATTCAGGACTAAGAACTTATGAAATTTCCAAAAATCTACAATCGATGCCGAAACACGTCAAACTATTTTGAATGACCTCAAATTTTACACACAGGTCATAAATGACAGTACGAACCTACATCCACTCTCGAAATTCCATTCCGATCCCAATATCAAAATTTTACCTATCGACCGAAATCGTCGAAATTCTGACTTTCGCCAATTCAAGCCTAAATCTACTACAGACATTAAAAACACATTCCGTACACGCTCCTTACCCCGAAATCACCCAACGGATCTAACAGAGTTGACAAAATTCCATTCCAGATTCGTCTTCACATAGTTCCAATTATGACCCAATTTCTAAAGCTTAAACTCATATATAGGGACTATGTGTCCAAAAACTCTCCAAATTCACAACTAATCATTCTGACAAGTCCCATAAGTAGATACGAACGTGGGGAAAACAATTATTAGAGGATCGGGGTGCTAACTCTCAAAACAATCGACCAGGTCGTTACAAGGAATTTTCTTCTTATTTGTCATTGTTTGCTACATGCAGGGGTGATACATATATGAGGTGACGGGCATATATGTATGTGCCGGGGTTTATCATGCTCAAGTATAGATGACGTTCTAATTGTGTTTTGTAGAATTACGTAATTTCCTTGCTTCGTTTGATTTACAGATATTAAGAATGTAGTATAAAATGTTAGAAACAAAGACCTAGCCTAAGATATCTTGATCAAATTTGATAGAATTCTGGGAATACATTGTTGTGTCTAGTTTTGT
This sequence comes from Nicotiana undulata, assembly GCA_005239495.1. Classification (NCBI taxonomy): domain Eukaryota; kingdom Viridiplantae; phylum Streptophyta; class Magnoliopsida; order Solanales; family Solanaceae; genus Nicotiana; species Nicotiana undulata. Next base: position 54,833 of record ML271184.1, read on the forward strand.
CATCTCTATGCGTGATCACTACTACATTGCTACGACCGATATTTTATTTAGATGTTGGATTCTATACCTGTGTTGCTAATAAATTGTAAGATTTGTGGAATTACTTGAATTATATGGCCCTTGAGGGTTCATTGAAACATTATTGTCTTGTAAAGCAGTGATTGAGAACTTTGTTTGGAATATTTGTTGAACACTCTCCTCGGTATTATATATATACTTCCTATCGTGCCATTGTTTATATTCATTATCATGTGATGAAGAGTGTAAGCACGAAGGGTGATGCCGTTCCATTGTTTATATTCATCATCATTTGAGGAAGAGTGTAAAGCACGAAGGGTAATTGTGATGACCCAAGGGGTCATTTTTTGAATTTAGACTCCGTTCTAGACTAATTAGCCATAAGAAGATTAATTTTTACTACCTCAATTTTCGTGCACAGTCCGGGCGTGAAACTGGAAAGCTTTTATGTGAAAAATAGAAGAAATAATAATTTTTAGAATTAAAAATTTGGTTTTAGTTTACTTGAGTCAACATTTTGAATAAACGGACTCGGATTAGTGTTTCGACGATCCCGGGAGATCTGCAGTAAAATATGGGACCCGGGCGTATGCCAGGAAATAAATTCCGAGGTCCCAAGCCTGAGAAATTAATTTTTGAAAGAAATTGTTTTGCTAAAATATTTATGAAATAAAGAAAAGAATTAATGTTTAAAATCATTGGTATCGGGCCCGTATTTTAGTTCTGGAGCCCGATACAGATTTATTATGATATTTAGGTCTTGCTTGTGAAATTTGGTGCAAAATGGAGTTCGTTTGACGTGATTTGGACATCCGGTTGAAAAGTTATGAACTATAAGTGTTCTTGAGAAAAATAATGAGTTTTGAGGTTTAATTCGTAGTTTTACATGTTATTTTCATGATTTGATCGCACGAGCAAGTCCGTATGATGCTTTTAGACTTGCGTGCATGTTTGATTTAGAGCCCCGAGGGCTTGGGTGAGTTTCAAATAGGTTTGGGTTGTGTTGCGCTCGTTCTTTCTTATGCTTCGACGTCGTTTCTTCAAGCATAAATGATATCATATTGAAAAAATGAGCTCCGATTTCTATTTTGAATGAAGTATTAGATCTGTATCGTAATTACGTACCTGTAGGAAAAGAATCATCGAATTTTGACATCGTATGAGGGTTTTATGGGCATTTTACTAAGGTTGCAAGATTTTTCAGGTTAATTACGAAATTGCCTCTAACGGCGTATTAAAAATCTGCACTAATTGCAAATATTAAAACCTACATATCTCCTTCATTATAAGGTCAAATTGAATGATTAAAAGTCTGACTTGACTAGAATTTCACAAGGAATCCATTGGACACATAAAAATCGAGTTTCGAAATTGTTTGGCATGAAAAACGAGGCAGAATAGCAGGTAGAAACGAATTTCTTCACCAAATATCATCCCCAAGTCATAGGTAATCAATTCTAGACTTTACTCTTTCAATTACCCATTGTTTTTTATCACTTTTAAATCAAAAACTGAGAATTTTCATGGTAAAAATTGAGGGTTTGGATAGAATTAGGGAATTTTATAAAAGTTGAATCTTTACCTCGAATTGAGGTCGGATTTCGAAACTAATTGTATATTTGGGTTCGTGGGTGAATGGGTAAACATAATTTGGTCTGAACCCCGAGTTTAGACCAAGCGAGCCCAGGGTCGGATTTTCACTTTTTTTGAGAAAACTTAGAAAAATTATATTTTTCAATAAAGTTAGTTCCTTTAGTCTTAATTATTGATATTGAGTTAATTATGATTAGATTCGAGCAAGTTAGAGAAAGATTCTAAAGGAAAAGCTATAATTGAGCTGTGAGTGGCCTGCGAAATTGAGGTAAGTGTTTGGTTTAACTTTGACTTGAGGGAATAGGAATCCCTACTTGTTTGCTATGTGAAATTCATGGGCGTGGTGTATAGGTGAGGTGACGAATATCTATGCACCATCCAATTTGCCTGTTAAGCGTGATCCCTTTCCCGTTCCCAACTTAATTAATTCTTGTCTTAATTTTTCTATGTCCATTATTATTTCTATGACTACTTGGTCTTGTTATTTTATTGTTAGATATTGTTGTGGTTATTTTGGAAAGAGTATTGGTTGTTTTAGCCGGATTCCTTGTGGTACAAAACGGTTGAGTGGTTTGGCATTGTTTTTACGAATTTTATATATATATATATTCCTATTGGTTCCGTTTATTGATAATATTGAGGAAGTGATGAGGAATGCATTTTAACTGTTTTATGATTGTTGAGGTTTACGTGGATGTTTGGTTTCAATTGATTGTTGCCAATTATTGTGGCAAGTGTGTTAAAAGTGTTGGATGTTTCTCTTGATTCCATCATAGTACATAAAGATTGAGTTGGGTTGACAGCAATACGGTGTTTACATATATTCTGGTTGGTTTTACTGTGAAATGATATTGGTTGAAGCTTACGAGCTATTCTGTTTTCTGTTTGAAATTTGTTGAAATAAAAGTGTTGTGAAAGGCTTGGCCTGAATTGTGAAAGTTTTTTATGAATAAACAAAATTGGNGGTGATAAGGGGGTTGTGATAAGGGGGTTATGATAAGGGTGGATAATTGATTGTGATACGGGTGAATAAATTGATCGTGATACAGGTGAATAAATTGATATGATATGTCTGGTGGGATCGGGTTGCACGCCGAAACAAGGAGCAATAAGGGAGGACAATTATATTTTTAATGATTTTCAAAGAAAAACAAAGATTTGAAAACCACCATTTTATATTACTATTTTCATATTTTGGCACTACTTTTATTTAAAGTTAAAGTTTGGAAATTTGAAAACTTATTTGAGAATTGGTTATGGATGAGGCCTGGAAAGGCAACTGAGTTATTTCATTGTTATTGCAGTACTTAATTTTTTGTTTAGATTTCCTTCTTGCTTTATATTTATTGTCTCAGTTATATTTTCTTGTTCGTGTAGAATTGTTTTATTGCATTATTGTATATATTATTGTCACAGGTTATATGTTATTAATGCCCCACCATAGCCTCGTCACTACTTCGTCGAGGTTAGGCTCGACACTTACTCAGTACATGGGGTCGGTTGTACTGATACTACACTCTGCACTCTTTTGTGCAGATCCAGGTATCGACCAACAATAGAGATATTTAGAGAGGCTATTCATTTATTCGGATACACGAGGTATATCTGCCGGCGTTCGCAGATCCCGAGAGTCTTCTCCTATTTTTATAAAATTATTTTTATTTTATTCAGAACAATTACATTATTTCTTTCAGCCCGGTATTTGTAGTATTCTTTAGTAGTTCGTGAATTGTGACACTAGACCCTGGGTAGTCTTAGAGTTATTTATATAATTGGCTCGTGGTTCGTTTTTATTCAATTGTTTATTATTTTATCTTTGGAAATCATTTAAATTAAGTTTACTTTAGATTTATTTATTGATGTTTAAGAAGAAAATCAAAGGAAGTTAGCTACTCGAATTCTAACATTGGCTTGCCAAGCAAGTGTGGTGTTAGGCGTCATCACGATCCCTAAGGTTGGGAATTTGGGTCGTGACAGTGATGTCGTGCCAGTGATGTCGTGCCATTGTTTATATTCATTATAATGTGAAGAAGAGTGTAAAGCACGAAGGGTGATGCCGTGCCATTATTTATATTCATTATCATGTGAGGAACAATGTAAAGCATGAAGGGTGATGCCGTGCCATTGTTTATATTCATTATCATGTGAGGAAGATCGTAAAGCATGAAGGGTGATGTCGTGCCATATTATTGAGAGTAAAAGCATGAAGGGTGATTGTAACGACCCGGCCAGTCGTTTTGAGCTCTAGCACATTGTTCGCCAGTATGAGGACATGAGCAACTTTATTTCAGGTATTATGACTCGTAGGTGTGGTCGGAATTGAATTTCGGGAAGTTCGGAGTCGATTTGGAAAGAAAATTCTCATTTCAGAAGCCTTAAGTTGGAGAATTGAGTAAGATTGGATTTTTGAGTAAATGGGCCCGGAATCAGGATTTGAAGGTTCCAATAGGAACGTGTGATGATTTCGGACTTGGGTGTATGTCCAGATTGGGTTTTGGATGACCCGGGAGCATTTCGTCGTCTATTGTGGAAGTTGGCATTTTGGAAGAATTTCATAAATTTGGGTTGAGGTGTATCTCAATGTTATCGATGTCCGTTTGGCATTCCAAGTTTGGGAATATCTCTGTATGGTGATTTTGGTATTCGAAGCGTGTTCGGAAGTGGAATTGGAGGTCCGTAGGTCATTTGGCGAAAGTTATAAAATAGAAGATTTTTAGAAAGTTTGACCGAGAGTTTGACTTTTTGATATCGGGGTCGGATTCCGATTCCGAAAGTTGGAGTAAGTCTGTAATATCGAATGTGACTAGTGTGCAAAATTTGAGGTCAATCAGACGTGATTTGTAGGTTTCGGCATCGAATGTAGAAGTTTCAAGTTCTAAAGTTCATTAAGCTTGAATTCGGGTGCGATTCATGATTTTGACGTTGTTTGATGTGATTTGAGGCATCGAGCAAGTTCGTATCATGTTTTGGGACATGTTTGTATAATTGGTAAAGGTCCCGAGGGCCTCGGGTGGATTTCAGAAGGTTAACGGAATGGATTTCGGACAAAGAAAGCTGCTGAAATTCAGTTGCAGAAGCTATTCGCCAGAAAATTTCTAATGCGTTGAGTCGATTTTGGAAGCTCATATCTTGCAATCTATAATGAATCTGGAACTTTGCAAAACGTGAAAGTTGTATCCCTTGCATTCTAGTTTCCAGAAAAATAAACCATTCATCACTTGGATATTTGTACAGAAAGTTATAATAGATTGAATGAAGGCTGGTAAAGTTGTTTTTGCAATTTTCCCAGAAATTTCTTATGCGAGGAGCCTACTTTGGAAGCTTATATCTCGAAATCTATAAGGAATCTGAAATTTTGCAAAACAAGAAAGTTGTAACCCTTTGATTCTAGTTTCCAGAAAGTTAAACCATTCATCATTTAGACATTGTACATGAAGTTATGATCGATTGAATAGGGGCTGGTAAATCTGTTTCTAGTGGATTTTTAGTGACGACTTTAGTGATGAAAATGGACTTTTAGTGACGCATGTGCAAAAACTTAAGGACAAAAAATGCTCATTTTCTTCATTTCGTTTTGGATTTTTGAAGCATGGTTCTTGGGCGATTTTGGGGCGGTTTTCACGGGAAAACATTGGGGTAAGTGTTCCTTATCCTATATTGATTATATTTCATGATTCTATACTCATTTACATTATGAATCCATGAATTTATTGAAGAAAAATATGATTTTTAGCAAATCCTCCTAAAACAAAAATTTAAGATTTGAAAGCCAATCCGATGTCGGAATTCGATAATTTTTGCATGGTTGAACTCGTATCGGAATGAATTGTCAGATTTTATGAGTTTCGTCGGATTTCGAGACGTGGGACCTAGGGAAATTTTGTCAACTTTCCGAGCGGAGTTGGGAATTTATATAAATTGAATTATTATAAGTATTAGAGTATATTTTCATTGGTTTGCCCGTTATTTGGATAGTTTTGGCGCGTTGTGCATCAATTTGAGTCATAGGAAGGGCTTGGAAGCCGGTTATGGAACTTTGGAGCGAGGTAAGTCTCTCCCCTTAGGTGAAATAATTAATTATGTGTCGTTATTTGTGGGGGCTACGTATGCACGAGGTGACGAGAGTCCTTGCGTAGCTACTATTATGCTTATGTCCGGGTAGTCTAGGACCCAAAATCATACTTTACTTGCTGAACTTGTGACTTTACTGATAAATTTAAGATGATTAAATCATATCGAATTTGGAAAATGAATTTCTAAAAAGATTAAGCACCATCTTCTTGACCATTAAGAGAAATTGTCATATCTTTGGGTAATTGTTTTCTCGATGTAGTCGGGGTTGACTGTTTGAATGTGTATGTTTATGTGTAACCGCGTCGCAAATATATTTCGCGAGCGGGTTGACTTTTTCCACTACTCTCATGGGAGCGGGTCGTACGCCACATCAGGTTAATAGATGCATTTATGGTTCGCGTCGTTCGACCCTTCAGCAGTGCACATTTTATTATTGTTGGATCAGGTCGTATGACCCACGACATTTCCTGCTCATGATATTTGCTGGTACTTTCTTTGACTTCGCACTGTTTAATTGCCTTGAGATAAGTTGTTAATTGAAATGACGGAAACTGAGATTTATACTTTATGGAAGAAGTTGTCCTCTCCTATTGTTATTTGTTATTTGATTATAACATCCGTGTTTAGCACCACATTTAATTATATTAAATTGACCTCTAACAAGTATCGAAGTCGACCTCGCGTCACTACCTCTTCGAGGTTAGGCGGGATACTTACTGGGTACACGTTGTCTTCGTACACATACTACACTTGCTGTGCATTTTTGTTGCACAGGTACATGCATATCTAGTGGCCTCGCTCGGCGCAGTAGCATGGCTGATAGGGGGACTTAGTGTAATGACCCGACTGATCGTTTTGCGTTATCGGACACCGTTACCCTAAATGAGACTTCCTGTAGCGGCTTATTAAGATTTATGACTTGCAGGGATGGGTGGTTCAGGATTCGGAAGTGTTTAGAGTGGTATAGGAACACTTGGTTCCTTAAGGTTGGCCTTTTAGGCCAAGTTTGACTTCGGTCAACATTTTTAGCAAATGACCTCAGAATCGAGTTTCGACAGTTCCGATAGCTTCGCATGATGATTTCGGACTTGGGCATATGTTCGGAATGGGTTTTGGATGACCCGAGAGTGTTTTGGCGCCCAATAGCGAAATAAGAATCTCCTTAAGTTCATATCGTGGTTTAGGATGTGTTTTTGCGTTATCGAGGTCTGAACGGAATTCCGAGACCGGGCGTAGTTCTGTTATGTCATTATGACTTGCTTGCAAAATTTGGTGTCATTCCGAGTAGTATAGGTCGGTTCGGTGCATTGTTAACGAATTCAAGAACTTAAAGTTCTTAACTTTGATTCTAGGGGGTTTTGAGGTGTGATTCTGAGTTTTAGCGTTGTTCTGGGTGTTCCGAAGGCTCGAGCAAGTCCGTGGGATGATTTGGGACTTATTGGTATGTTCGATTTGAAGTTCCGAGGGCTCGGGTGAGTTTTGGGTAGGTCCCGGGATGTCTTTAGGCTTAAAATATAGTTGTTGCAGGTCAGAGAAGTCAAATCTCTGAACCCACCACCGCGGTCCGCGGTCCTTTTTGTGCTGACAATGGTGGGGGGCTTCGCGGCCGCGGTCTTTTTTTCGCGGTCCGCGGTGGAGGTGCTGGGCCACTAGTCCGACTTCCGAAGCCAATATAGTTTGAGCTACAAGGAATTATGAGAAGATTCAAAAATGAAAGTTGTAGCCATTTGTGTCTAGTTTCCATAAAGGTAAAGAAATCATAATTTGGACATCCGTAGAGAAAGGTATGGCCAAAATACTAAAGCATGTAACTGCAGTCATTGTTCTTGGTTTTCTTCACTTTTTCTTGATTTTGCCAGCGCGGTCCGCGGTCGTTTTTGCGCGGACCGCAGTGAGGGGCCTGAGAGGAGTATAAATAAGTGAGATTTTTAGTTATTTTTCATTTTTCAAGACCCCAAAAACATAAGAGACGATTTTCCAAACACTCTTTCTTCTCCAAAATGTTTGTAACTGATTTCTAATTCATTTTCTTCACTCCTTAACTTCTTTTTACAAGATTTCATCCTAGAATCTAGGGTTTTCATGGTGGAATTGGGAATTTTGGGTAAAACCTAAGAATATTGAAAATTGGGGATTTAGGGCTCAAATTGAGGCCGGATTCCAAAACCATTTATATATCCAGGCTCGGGGGCGAATGGGTAATCGGGTTTTGGTCCGAATTTAGGGTTTGGACCGAGCGAGCCCGGGTTCAATTTTTGACTTTTGGGGAAAGACTTTAGAAAACTCACTTCCATGCATTAGAATTGATTCATTTAGCATTTATTGATATAGTTAAGTAACTTGTGGCTAGGTTCGAATCCTTGGGAGACGAGTTTGGAGTTTCGGGCATATTTTTGGCCCGGAAAGTAGGTTCGACACGAGGTGAGTCTCCTTTCTAACCTTGTAAGAGGGAACTGCCCCCATAGGTGATTTAAATGACTATGTGTAATTGTTTCGGGGGCTACGTGCATACAAAGTGACGAGAGTCCGTACGTAGCGACTATTATTGTTGTTCGGGTAGTTAGGCTCACATCATGCCTTGTATTTCCTCGAAATGACTTATATGCTTCATGAATTCATGTTATATGTAGCTTGTTTTCTGAGATCACGGATTTTGGTAAATTTAAAGGAATTGTTCACTAAAGAGTAAATTAAGAAACTGTGTCTGTGCATGCGACCGCTTTGCAAATTTACATTTCGCGAGCAGAGTGTTATTTACCCCACACTCATGGGATCGGGTCGTACGCCACGACGGATTGAAAGGTGCACTTATGGTCCAGGCCATTCGACCCTCGGCAGTGCACATATATGATTGTTTTAGGGCATGGATGCACTTATGGTTCGGGCCGTTCGATCCTCGGCAGTGCATGGATATTATTTTATGGCTTAGGCCGATTGTCCTTATCCCATGTGCGCATGATAAATTATTATTGATTTCGTGGATATTGATTCGACGGATAATTGGGGGAAAATGAGGTAGAAATTGTTTATTTACTTCCAGCACTTACTTGGATTTCAGTGCCTTATATATTTGTTGCTTTACCACCTTTACATGCCTACCGCTTTCATCATATGCTGTTAAATTATATTGTTGGACCTTAGTGAGTGTCAAGTCGACCTCTCGTCACTACTTCTTCGAGATTAGACTGGATACTCACTAGGTACATATTTATTTATGTACTCATGCTACGCTTCTGTACTTAATTGTACAGGTTCTGAGGCTGGTGCATCTGGTTACCCGACCGGAGCTAGGTTCTGAGCACAGATTGGACCTGACTTCACGGTGAGCTTCCTCCACTGACGATCCTCAGCAGCACCCTGAAGTTCTTTTTTGTTATTTTACGGTCTATTTCTTTCAGACAGTGGGATAGTATGTTATGTCCTTTGTATATTCTGTTAGTATGCCTGTAGGACTTGTGACACTAGTTCCTGGAATATATATAGGGGCTCACGTCTCCTCATGAATGCTTTTGATTAAAAACTAGTTAATTATCCCTTTTGATATTATGTTTTAAAACTTTAAAATTTGGTATATGTTGTACGGTTTACTCAAATAAGAAAGAATAACTTAGTAAATTGAGTGTTGGCTTGCCTGACCCTGCTTTTGGGCGCCATCACGACCTAAGTTAGGATTTTGGGACGTGACAACATGGTATCAGAGCTCTAGGTTCACGTAGGTCTCACGAGCCACGAGCAGGCCCAGTAGAGTCTAGCGGATCGGTACTGAGACGTCTTTACTTATCCTCAGGAGGCTATAGGGTGTTAGGAAACCTCTCTTTATTCATATTCTATCGTGCAGTCGATGGTGTACTAAAACTCATTCTTCTATTCTCTCACAGATGGTGAGGACGCGCGCATCTGATGTTCCAGACCCGGGAGATGCTGCTACCCCCGCCGTTCGAGGCCTTGGTAGAGGCCGAGGGAGGGAACCGGTCCGAGGTAGGGGATGAGGGTGTCCCAGAGCTATTCAAGTTGCACCACTACCAGAGGATCCTATCATAGAGAAGCAGGACGAGGTGCCTCCAACAGATCCTGCTCCAGTGGACTTCATGACGGCGCCAGGTTTCCAGGAGGTCATGGGCCGTATGATGAGATTTATGGACACTATGTCCCAGGATGGTTTATTTCCAGCAGATCCTGCCACTTCTCAGGCAAGAGGGGGAGTCCATACCCCTACTTCCCAGGCTACAGGTCAGACAACAACATTACATCATACCCCGGGTACACGGCCCGTGGGTGGGGTCCATCCTGTAGCAACAACACCTAAGCCCAGACCAGCTGCGGACGGTGATCCACAGAAGTTATTTGATAGATGGACACGATTTCACCCTCCAGTCTTCGGGGGTGACCGAGGCGAGGATGCTCAGGACTTTGTGGGCAGGTGCAGGGACAAACTGCACAACATGAGGATATTAGAGTCCCATGGAGTGAATTTCACTACCTTTCAGCTAGAGGGCAGAGCTCACAGGTGGTGGTAGTCCTATATTCACAGTAGGCCAGCAGATTCTCCTTCTATCACTTGGGAGCAGTTCACGCAGATGTTTCTGGATAGATATATCCCACCCTCTGAGAGGAAAGAGCTGCGGTATCAGTTTGAGCAGCTAGAGCAGGGACAGATGTCCGTGACAGATTATGAAGCCAGATTTTCAGAGTTGTCTCGCCATGCACTCATGATACTACCTACTGATGCTGAGAGAGTGCGGAGATTTGTGGCTGGGTTGCATCCATGTATTAGGGCCACCATGGCCCGAGAGGTAGAGATGGGTACTCCTTACCAGCTCGTGGTAGAGATTGTTCGCAGGATCGAGGGATATCGGTCGAGGAGCAGGGAGCAGGGGAAGCAGGACAAGAGGGATAGATTCTCCAGAGATTTCACTGGGCAGGGGTCAGTTTGGTGGTGGTCATCCCAGCCGGCCTTCATATTCAGCACCTCCACCACCTCTTCGAGGTATTCCAGCGAGGCCTCATTCCAGCACCATGCCAGAGCGTTCTTCCGTCCTCCAGCCATCCAGAGTTCACCCAGTGGTTATTCCCCTCATTCGAGATCGTCCAGCCCCTACTTCAGTGTTATGCCAGAGGGAACATCGCTCTTCAGCCATTCAGGGTTCCTCTTTGGGGCAGCAGGCTATGGTACCTGGGGGTTGCTACGAGTGTGGGGAGCCAGTATGAGGAGGCATTGTCCCAGGTTTCAAGGCAAGATGGTGCAGCAGGGTTATCAGCCGATGGGTCTAGCACCAGCAGTCCGGCCACCTAGAGGTGTAGGACAGGTCGGCAAGGGTTGTCCCAGAGGTGGAGGCCAGTCAGGGGGAGGTCAGTCAGCTCCTGTTCACTCTGGCGAAGCTTAGTCTTTCGGTGCTCCAGCTAGGTTCTATGCCATTCCGGCCAGATCAAATGCAGTGGCCTCAGACGCTATGATCACATGTATTATTTCAGTATGTGGTAGAGAGGCGTCTGTATTGTTTGATCCAGGATGCACCTATTCATATGTCTCAGCTCTATTTGCTCATTTTCTTGATATTCCTCGTGAGTCCTTGGGTTCTCCTATATATGTGTCCACTCCTGTGGGCGATTTTATGGTGGTAAACCGGATCTATCGGTCTTGTGTGATCACATTATGCGGGTTCGAAACTCGAGCAGACCTCTTATTGCTCGATATGGTTGACTTTGAGGTGATTTTAGGCATGGATTGTCTATCTCCTTATCATGTCGTGCTAGATTGCCATGCCAAGACAGTTGCTTTAGACATGCCCGAGTCGCCTAGGCTGGAGTGGAGAGGTTCTTCAGTAAGTGCAGCCAGCCGGGTTATCTCATTTCTGAAGGCTCGACATATGGTCGAGAAGGGTTGTCTGGCCTATCTTGCTTATGTGCGGGACCCCATCGCCGATTCTCCGACGATTGATTCGGTGCCAGTTGTTCGAGAGTTTGCTGATGTATTTCCTTCAGACCTTCCAAACATGCCTCCAGATCGTGATATTGATTTTTGCATTGAGGTAACTCCAGGCACTCAGCCTATTTCCATTCCCACGTACCGTATGGCTCCTAAGGAGTTGAAGGAGCAGCTTGAGGAGTTGTTAGCTAAGGGGTTTATCAGGCCGAGTGTATCGCTGTGGGGTGCTCCAGTTCTATTTGTGAAGAAGAAAGATGGGTCTATACGGATGTGTATTGATTACCGCCAGTTGCACAAGGTCACCATTAAGAACAAGTATCCTTTGCCACGCATCAATGATTTGTTTGACCAGTTGCAGGGTGCTCGGGTGTTTTCTAAGATTGATTTGAGATCGGGTTATCACCAGCCGAAGATTTCGGCCTCGAATGTCCCGAAGCCTGCATTCCGTACGAGATATGGCCATTACGAGTTCCTGGTGATGTCCTTTGGCTGGACTAATGCCCCGACAACATTTATGGACTTGATGAATAGGGTGTTCAGGCCGTATATTGATTCCTTTGTCATTGTCTTCATTGATGGCATCTTGATTTATTCACGTAGCTTGGGTGAGCATGAGCAGCATTTGAGAGTTGTGCTCCAGACCTTGCGAGAACAGAAGCTATATGCTAAGTTCTCCAAGTGTGAGTTCTGGTTGGGTTCTGTGGCATTCGTGGGGCATGTGGTATCCGGAGAGGTTATCAAGGTTGATCCTATGAAGATTGAGGCAGTTCAGAGTTGGCCACGTCCTACTTCAGCTACAGAGATCAGGAGCTTTTTGGGCCTAGCAGGTTATTATCACCGATTTGTGAAGGGGTTATCTTCTATTGCAGCTCCATTGACTAGATTGACACGGAAGAATGCCCGGTTTCGATGGTCCGACGAGTGTGAAGCAAGCTTTCAGAAGCTCAAGACAACATTTACTTCAGCACCAGTTCTGACATTGCCTTCCGGTTCTGGGATGTATACCGTGTATTGCGATGCTTCACGCGTTGGTTTGGGATGTGTGTTGATGCAGGATGGGAGAGTTATTGCTTATGCTTCGCGCCAACTGAAGGTTCATGAGAAAAATTATCCTGTGCACGATTTGGAGTTGGCGGCGATTGTTCATGCTGTGAAAATTTGGAGATATTACTTGTATGGGGTGTCCTGTGAGGTTTATACGGATCAATGTAGCTTACATCACTTGTTCAAGCAGAGGGATCTTAATTTGAGGCAACACAGGTGGCTTGAGTTGCTAAAAGATTATGACATCACCATTCTCTATCATCCAGGCAATGCGAATGTGGTAGCAGATGCCCTGAGCAGAAAGACAGAGTATGGGTAGCTTGGCTTATATTGCAGCAGAGGAGAGACCTCTAGCCTTGGACATTCAGTCCTTGGCTAATCGCTTGGTAAGATTAGACCTTTCAGAGCCTCGCCGAGTTCTTGCACATGTGATTACTCAGTCTTCATTATCGGGGGAGATTAAGGCTCGACATTATGATGATCCGTGCATGGTAGAGCTACGGGAGACAGTGGTTCAGGGTGATGCCAACAAGGTTACTATGGGCGAGGATGGTGTCATGAGACTTCAGGGTCGCTTGTGTGTTCCTAATGTCGATGGCCTGAGGGAGAGGATTCTAGAGGAGGCACACAGTTCACGGTATTCTGTTCATCCTGGTGCTACGAAGATGAATCGTGATTTGAAGCAGCATTTCTGGTGGAGGCGGATGAAGAAGGACATAGTGGGGTATGTGGCTAGATGTCTAAATTGCCAGCAGGTCAAGTATGAGCACCAGAGGCCAGGAGGCCTACTTCAGCAGATGCCCATTCCTGAGTGGAAGTGGGAGCGCATCACTATAGATTTCTTAGTTGGGCTGCCTCGGACCTTGCAAAAGGTTGACGCGATTTGGGTCATTGTGGATAGATTGACCAAATCGACACATTTCATTCCAGTGGCTATTACTTATACTTCTGAGAGGTTAGCCCAGATATACATTCGGGAGATAGTCAGGTTGCACGGTGTGACGGTTTCCATTATATTAGATCGAGGTCCTCAGTTCACCTCGCACTTCTGGAGAGCATTGCATAGTGAGTTGGGCACCTAGATAGATCTCAGCACAACATTTTACCCTCATACTGATGGCCAGTCGGAGTGTACAATTCAAATATTGGAGGACATGCTCAGGGCTTGTGTGATTGACTTTTGGGGTCAGTGGGACCAGTTCTTGCCTTTGGCCGAGTTTTCTTACAATAATAGCTATCAGTCCAGCATAGAGATGGCTCTGTTTGAGGCTTTGTATGGTCGGCGATGTCATTCTCCTATAGGGTGGTTTGAGTCTGGTGAGGCTAAGTTATATGGCACTGACCTGGTGAGGGATGCTTTAGAGAAAGTGAAGTTGATTCAGGAGAGGCTCCGCACAACACAATCCAGCCAGAAGAGTTACGTGGATCAGAGGGCGCCGGATGTAGCATTTATGGAGGGAAATAAGGTTCTGCTGAAGGTTTTGCCAATGAAGGGCATTATGAGATTCGGTAAGAAGGGCAAGTTGAGCCCAAGGTTTATAGGTCCCTTCGAGGTGTTGAGGTGAGTTGGGGAGGTTGCTTATGAGCTTCCCCTGCCTCCCAGTTTATCAGGGGTTCATCAGGTCTTTCATGTATCCATGCTCTGGAGATATCACGCCGACTTCTCTCACGCGGTTGATTTCAGCGCTATTCAAGTGGATGAGAAGTTGGGCTACGAGGAGGAGCCAGTTTCCATTATTGATAGACAGGACTGCTAGTTGAGATCCAAGAGAGTTTCTGTCGTGAAGGTCCAGTGGAGGGGCCAGCCAATTGAGAAGGCAACTTGGGAGTCCAATGAGGACATGCGGAGGAGATATCCACATTTATTCAGCACTCCAGGTATGATTCTAGCCACGTTCGAGGACGAACGTTGTTTAAAAGGTGGAGAATGTAATGACCCGACCGGTCATTTTATGTTGCCTGACCCCGTTCCCCTAAATGAGACTTCCCGTAGCGGCTTATTAAGATTTATGACTTGCGGGGACGGGTGGTTCGGGATTCGGAAGTGTTTAGAGTGGTATAGGAACACTTGGTTCCTTAAGGTTGGCCTTTTAGGCCAAGTTTGACTTCGGTCAACGTTTTTAGCAAACGACCTCGGAATCAAGTTCCGACAGTTCCGGTAGCTTCGTATGATGATTTCGGACTTCGGCGTATGTTCAGAATGGGTTTTGGACGACCCGGGAGCGTTTCAGCACCCAATAACGAAAAAAGAATCTCCTTAAGTTCATATTGTGGTTTGGGACGTGTTTTTGCGTTATCGAGGTCTGAACGGAATTCTGAGATCGGGAATAGTTCCGTTATGTCATTTATGATTTGCTTTCAAACTTTGGTGTCATTCCGATTAGTATAGGTCGGTTCGGCGCATTGTTAACGAATTTAAGAACTTAAAGTTCTTACGTTTGATTCTAGAGGGTTTTGAGGTGTGATTCTGAGTTTTAGCGTTGTTTTGGGTGTTCCGAAGGCTCGAGCAAGTCCGTGGGATGATTTGGGACTTGTTGGTACTTTCGGTTTGAAGTTCCGAGGGCTCGGGTGAGTTCCGAGTAGGTCCCGTCATGTCTTTAGGCTTAAAATATAGTTGTTGCAGGTCAGAGAAGTCAAATCTCTTAACCCACCACCGCGGTTTGCGGTCCTTTTTGTGCTGACAACGGTGGGGGGCTTCGCGGCCGCGGTCTTTTTTCGCAGTCCGCGGTGGAGGTGTTGGGCCACTGGTCCGACTTCCGAGGCCTATATCTTTTGATCTAAAAGGAATTATGAGATGATTCAAAAATGAAAGTTGTATCCCTTCGTGTCTAGTTTCCAGAAAAATAACGATATTGTAATTTGGACATCTGTAGAGAAAGATATGGCCAAAATACTAAAGCATGTCACTGCAGTCATTTTTCTTGGTTTTCTTCACCTTTTCTTGATTTGCCAGCGCGGTCCGCAGTCATTTTTGCGCGGTCCGCAGTGGGGGGCCTGAGAGGAGTATAAATAAGTGAGATTGTCAGTTATTTTTCATTTTTCAAGACCCCAAAAACATAAGAGACGATTTTCCAAACACTCTTTCTTCTCCAAAATGTTTGTAAGTGATTTCTAGCTCATTTTCTTCACTCCTTAACTTCTTTTTACAAGATTTCATCCTAGAATCTAGGGTTTTCATGGTGGAATTGGGAATTTAGGGTAAGACCTAAGAAAATTGAAATTTGGGGATTTAGGCCTCAAATTGAGGTCGGATTCCAAAACCATTTATATATCCGGGCTCGGGGGCGAATGGGTAATCGGGTTTTGGTCCGAATTTAGGGTTTGGACCGAGCGGGCTTGGGTTCAATTTTTGACTTTTGGGGAAAGACTTTAGAAAACTCACTTCCATGCATTAGAAATGATTCATTTAGCATTTATTGATATAGTTAAGTAACTTATGGCTAGTTTCGAGTCCTTGGGAGACGAGTTTGGAGTTTCGGGCGCATTATTGGCCCGGAAAGTAGGTTCGACACGAGGTGAGTCTCCTTTCTAACCTTGTAAGAGGGAACTTCCCCCATAGGTGATTTAAATGACTATGTGTAATTTTTTGGGGGGCTACGTGCATACAAAGTGACGAGAGTCCGTACGTAACGACTATTATTGTTGTCCGGGTAGTTAGGCTCACATCATGCCTTGTATTTCCTCGAAATGACTTATATGCTTTATGAATTCATGTTATATGTAGCTTGTTTTCTAAGATCACGGATTTTGGTAAATTTAAAGGAATTATTCACTAAAGAGTAAATTAAGAAACTGTGGTTTGTGCATGCGACCGCTTCGCAAATTTACATTTCGCGAGCGGAGTCTTATTTCCCTCACTCTCATGGGAGAGGACCGTATGCCACGGCGGATTGAAAGGTGCACTTATGGTCCGGGTTGCTCGACCCTCGGCAGTGCACATATATGATTGTTTTAGGGCATGGATGCACTTATGGTTCGGGTCGTTCGATCCTCGGCAGTGCGTGGATATTATTTTATGGCTTAGGCTGATTGTCCTTATCCCGTGTGCGCATGATAAATTGTTACTGATTTCGTGGATATTGATTCGACGGATAATTGGGGGGGGGAAATGAGGTAGAAATTGTTTATTTACTTCCAGCACTTACTTGGATTTTAGTGCCTTATATATTTGCTGCTTTACCACCTTTACATGCCTACCGCTTTCATCATATTCTGTTAAATTATATTGTTGGACCTTAGTGAGTGTCAAGTCGACCTCTCGTCACTACTTCTTCGAGATTAGACTGGATACTCACTGGGTATATATTTATTTGTGTACTCATGCTACGCTTCTGTACTTAATTGTACAGGTTTTAAGGCTGGTGCATCTGGTTACCCGACCGGAGCTAGGTTCTAAGCACAGATTGGACCTGACTTCACGGTGAGCTGCCTCGCTTGACGATCCTCAGCAGCACCCTTGAGTTCTTTTTTGTTATTTTCCAGTCTATTTCTTTCAGACAGTGGGATAGTATGTTATGTCCTTTGTATATTCTGTTAGTATGCCCGTAGGACTTGTGACACTAGTTCCTAGCATATATGTAGGGGCTCACGCCTCCTCATGACTTCTTTTGATTAAAAACTGGTTAATTATCCCTTTTGATATTATGTTTTAAAACTTGGTATATGTTGTACGGTTTACTCAAATAAGAAAGAATCACTTAGTAAGTTGAGTGTTGGCTTGCCTGACCCCGCTGTTTGGTGCCATCACGACCTAAGTTAGGATTTTGGGTCGTGACACTTAGGTGAGCTGCTTATATCGACATGAGCCACAGCTACCAGAGTCTCCTTCAAAGTATTGTGTTGTACTTTGTTTTTGCTATCCCATTTGTATCCAGACGATTATTGTATTTTATGTGTTTCCTTAGAAATTGTTCATGCACTTGTGACACCGGGTTCTGGGATGACTTAGGGAGTTAATTATTATTTGAATTTAGTAAGACACTATTATTTGCTCCGTAAAGTTCATTAATTATTATTTAATGTAGTGAAAATAAATGGTTTTAAAATATTAAAAATAGAGATTCAATCAACTTTTAGTGTTGGCTTGCCTAACAGTGGTGTCCGGCGCCATCGCGACCTTTAATAGGATTTTAGGTCGTGACAACATGGTATCAGAGCACTAGGTTCTCTTAGGTCTCACGAGTCATGAGCAAGTCTAGTAGAGTCTTGCGGATCAGTATGGAGACGTCTGTACTTATCTTCGAGAGGCTACAGGGCTGTTAAGAGCACTTCCCTTATTGATTCTCCATCATGCGATTTGATTCCTTGAGTCTTATGCCATGGCTTATTTCCTATTCAATCTTATGCGACGCGAAGCGTTTGATATAAATTGAGAATTGAAGAACTATAATGATACTACAGATGTGGTGCGTAATTCTTCTCCATGCATAGTTGTTGGGGATATTGTCGTTGCTTTGCAGAAGGATATAATGATACTACTGATAGCTTTGAGGCTATGCTTAGGTTGTTATGATGCCCATGAATGGTTATCGCGCAGTAATTGACGTGGTGGTAGGATGCTTTACCATGTGTTGGGACAGTGAATGACTTGAAAGGAGGTCTTCTCAGAGCATGATTCCGAGATTTCAATATTTTATTTACGGCGAAGGAAAGGCAATTGGACTATAAATGTTCAGGTTTGGGTTGATAGAGTAATGAGACTTTGTGTTTTCAAGTGTGATGCAATTTTCGTCTACGACGTGGTGTCGTCGTCCTTGATTGAATGAGTTAAGTTCGCCAGTGTTATGATCTTCTTCAGATTTTCCTTCATGGCGCGGTATTGTGAAATGGTATCCGGAAAACTATTCTTAGAGATCGCGGTGTGCGGTGGTTCATAATTGGATCGGTGTTTCTAATGTTGACGGCTCGAGAAAGATGACCTTCAGAAAGGTTTGAAGCTAGCAGTGAGTTACTGGTTCACGTACTATAGAGATAGACATTGATCTAAGGAAATAGCTAGGCAACAAAGGATGAGGAAGGACATATGTGAAGTGTTAAGCGGTGGTTAAATTTCTAGCAGGCCAGGTGTGAGAAGCGAAAGTCGAGTAGTTTCTTAAATGGGTGATCTTGGCCAAAGTGGGAGAGTTGCAAAATAACATATGAGTTCTGTGTTAGGATGGTCACACGCCTTGAGGAAAGTCTGCAGGCATTTGGGGAATTCATGGTGGACGACGACTAGGTCCACACATATTTATTTAGGTGCAACATGACTTCGAGTTTAGACTGCGTTTTTGGACTGTTAGTTGATATCAATGGGGGAAGAAGGAACCTCGGTGGGTCTCAGGGTTATGTAATTGTAGCTTTAAGCTAAGTGGGAGAGCCCCACCATCTATGATTGGACTGCATGGTTGTTTACATGTGCGGTTTCTGGTTATCTGCGTATTGGTGAGTTATTACATCTAAGGGAAAAGAACATGACTGGTAATTGAGCATAGGGTTTGATAAATGTGTGCAATAGTTGGCCTTATTGAATCATGTTTAGGCTTTGGAAATGATTCAGGAATTATGCTTATTACATAGGTGAGATATAAGGGTAGTGATTTAGTCATGTGCTTCATTGAGAGGGTGTTCATGTGCTATAAGAGCCTTGGAGTTTATTGTATTCGGGTCCAAGTCGGAGTGGGTTACTCTCAACAACGGTCCTAGTGAATTCAAATCTAAAGATTTCAAGTCCGCGGTATGGTTAAGAATCGAGCTTTTGTAGCAGTTATTGATAAGAGGCTCAGAATGTTCTAGTTGATTGAAGATTTTTACCAAGTATAAAGGATGTGGTAGTATCGCTTATTTGGGAATGTGTTCCTGGAGGGCGCTCGGTTCATTTGGTTGCGGAATGAGGAAGTTTGCTCCGGTTATGATGGTTTTTCTTGTACATTATAGGAGAAAGGGGGGTTATTATGGACCCTAGAATGCATATTAGCCTAGTGCGGTGCGATCAGAATTGGCTTGAGATCTGTGGATGAATCTGAATATGATTATGGGCTCTATGTGGTCCAGGTGTGTTCAATTCAAGATAGCGCTCCTCAGGGAGGAATGTTAGAACATCGGATGTTGTTCTGTCGTCGGCTATTGTATGTAATATTATGTTGTGTCGTGCGAGCTATGGAACGGCTTGAAAAATTCTTATACGTTGAGGTTTCGCGTAGCGGTGGTGTTATGTGAGCAGGATGGCTCTTGAGATTCAAATCATATATCGCACCTCTGTTGTGCTTGAGTTTTGTAGCGTATGGCTATATCTGTCTCCCCAAGATGGTATTATGCACTTAGCGTGCTTGTGACCGATATTCGATATTTTGTGGAAATGAGCGATTTGGCTTGGCAAGTATCTCATTATGTGGATTTTATGTGTGGATCAGGTGGCACGCCACCACAATTATGTTATTTGGATCGGGTGGCACGCCGCCACGAGCATGTTATTTGGATCGGGTTTCACGCCACAACAGTGTGATGTTGAGTACGGTTCCCTATATCTATTTTCTTGTCTTTTGCTTCCTATTTTATGAGGAAAGTTCATATTAGTTGTGTGAGTTGAGTATTTCCTTCCAAAGTTCGATTTTCTTATGTATCACGTTCGAGTTGTGGCCTATTGGCACGTTGTGGCATCATATGAGACTTTTGGTCATGTCTGGGGTGACTTGTTGCCTGAGTGGTTCATACTAGGTGAGACGAGATTATAGGATCGGGGATCAGTGCGATAAGAGGGGAGATTTAATGATTTAAATAACAAATACCATTATTTGGTTCTTAGAGAGGTGATGATTCTAGTTAAGAGGGGAGATTTAATGATTTATTGGCTCGACAGTTGGTTATGGATTTTTACGCACATCTTCCGACATGGTGGTATTGTAAGAGTTGTAACAAGACTTATATATGTCATGAGGGGCATTGTGAGCATCCAATTCGGGGAATGTCGGTTATTATGGTCAGAGAATGTTATTTGGGTCCTGTGAATGATGTGGTGCATGGTGAGAATCCAGCAAAGGTATGTAGTCATGTTCCGATGCATCGTGCAGTGATTGATACGGTGTTCGTATATGGGAAGCAGGCCTGGCTGAGAGTTCGGATGTTGGAATTAGACTCTAAGGCTCTTGACTAAATAAAATGTAACGACCCGGTCGGTCGTTACGTAGAATCTGCATTATATTTACTATTACTGCCTTGTCATAGGTTGGTTATACTGTTTATCATGTGTTAGAGTCGGTTGGCTCGGATTCAGAATGGTTATAGTGAGAATTGAGTCATTTAGTCTCTAAAAATAGCTTTATAGTTGGAAAAGTTAACTGAGAGTTGACTTATTGGTAAACGACCTCGGAATGCGGATTTTATGGTTCGGATAGCTTCGTTAGGTGATTTGGGACTTAGGAGTGTGTTCAAAATATTTTTGTGATGTCCGGTGTAGAATTAGGCTTTAATTGGCGAAAGTTAGCTTTTGGTGATTTCCGGTCGGCAGTGGAAAATAGGGCATCAGGTTCGGAATGGAATTCCGGAAGTTGGAACAGGTTCGTAATGTCATTTTGGATATGTGTGCAAAATTTCAGGTTGATCGGATGTGTTTTGGATAGTTTCGGCATCGTTGGTAGAATTTAGAAATTTCAAAGTTCATAGGGTTGAATTCGATGTGATTTTAGTGTTTTGATGTTGTTTTTGATGTTTTGAAGGCTCGACTATTTCATAATGATGTTATGGGACATGTTGGTAGGTTTGGTTGGGGTCCCAAGGGCCTCAGGTGCATTTCGGATGCTCAAGCGGGCATTTTTGGCCTTAGGGAATCTGTTGTTTTCTGGTGTTCTGACAACTAAAATTCATTCATTGCGATCACGTAGGTGTTTATGCGATCACGTAGAGTTAAGTTGAGGAAGGCAAAAATTTGTGCTATGCGATCGCCAGCAGTGGTCCGCAATCGCGAAGTGTGAGAAGGCAAAGCAGTGCGATCGCGTGAAGGCTGGTGCGATCGCATTGTGTTGAGGCGTGTGGGCTGGCTAAAGGGGGTAAGACAGTGCGAACGCGGGGCTGTGATTGAGATAGCGTGGGGGAGCGTGGCCAGTTCTATGCGATTGTGTGGTCCCTCACGCGAACGCACTGTGTATTGGTAAAAACCTGGACAATTTATATTAAATTAATCTGCGACCTTTGTCCACTTTTCCACCATTTGTTTAACGGGAATAGAGCTTTTGGAGCTATTTTGAAGAGGGAAAACGATTGTTCTTCATTGAGGTAAGGATTTTGGACCCTATAACTTGATTATATGTGATTAAGGACTAAATTAACATTGTTAGTTGGAGAAAATCAGTAGAAAAATGTGATGTTAGAGCTTGAGATTATGAGACCTTTTAGGGATGATTTGAGGGGCCAAACGGACTCCGATTTCAGAGTTCTTTATATGTACGGACTCGTGAGATGATGAGGATCGTTTTGGTATAAAGTTTTTCGAGTTCCGAGATGCAAGCCCGGGGTCGGATTTTGGCTAATTTCGGGTTTTGTGCTAAAATTGATATTTTTCGATTGCAATTCATTCCCTTAGCATAAATTGATGTGAAAAATCTGATCTTTATAGATTTGGAGCACTCGAAAGTTGATTCGAGAGGAAAGCGTGTTGTAGAGTAACTGTTTGGGCTAGTTTGAGATAAGTAATGTCTTTAAATCCTGTCCTGAGGGTATGAAACCCCGAACTTTACATCCTTTCACGGATTTGGAGTGACGCACACACTGGATGACGAGTGTGGGGCGTTCACGAATTGGAAATATGGAAATATGTCCCTTTTTAGGCAACTATCGAGTTGGTAAACTGCTTTTAAAGTATATATTTATTAGTATTACTATGTTTTTTTATACTTGGGCCATAAGCCGTGTTTGGGGCCTAGTGCTGATATGTTTAAACCCCATGGGGGCTGTTTTACTTATATTCCTCACTTTGAAACTATGATTTTACACTCAGTCTTTCTTGTAAAATTGTTGACACTCCTATTTGATGATATTACTATTTCTTGAAATGAAATACTATTTTGGGCCGAGAACCCTGTTTATTTATGGCCCGAGGGCCAATATTGTGAGGATGTTATGATATGAGAGAGGCCGAGTGCCTGAGAGTGATTGATGTCATGATTTGTCTTGTTTATAGCGCTTGGGCTATAGGATCCCGTCCGGAGTCTGTACACACCCCCAGTGAGCGCAGGTACCTACTGAGTGTGAGTGCCGAGTGACGAGTGATTGGGAGGTATGAGTGACTGTTACTGAGTGATGGTGAGGTGCTGAGGGAATATTTCTGAGTGATGATTATGCCCGAGGGACAATTTTATGATGATGTTTTATTGAGTTTTGATTATGATTCACATCATTTTTCAAACTGATATTTTGGGAGTTTACTGAGAAATCTTGGAAAAATATACTTGTTTCAAAGGATTTTCTAGAAATTGGTTTTCGAACTTATGTATACTGTATTGAGACTTGATGTGTTACGGTTTTGTGGATTGGTGTATTTGCTGTTGTGTGTTTCTTATTCTTCAGACTATGATTTATTTTCATTACTACTGAGTTGGCGTACTCATCATTACTCCCTGCACCTCTGTGTGCAAATCCATGTACTGGTTCGGAGCAGTAGCCATCCGAGTTCGTTATCGTCAGCTTTCAGGATTTCGAGGTAGCTGTCTAGCGTCCGCAACTTCTCCATTTCACTTCCTTCATTTAGTATTTAGTATTTGTTTCCGAGACTCTATATTATGACACTAGCAGTATTAGTCCTATTCTTAGATGCTCGTGATCAGTTGACTCCAGTCTTGGGGGATTGTTTAGGCTATTAGATTATATTTTTGCTGCTTAAAGACTTAGAAAAATTTTATACTTTCTTGAATATTATTAATGATTTTTAGAATTTCTATTAAAAGAAATATGTGGTTATGTGATAGTGGCTAGCCTAGTTCCACGATAGGCGCCATCACGACCAGTTAGGATTTGAGGTCGTGACAACTTGGTATTAGAGCTCTAGGTTCCATAGGACTCAATGGTCATGAGCAGGTTTAGTAGAGTCTTGCGGATTTGTACGGAGATGTCTGTACTTATCTTCGAGAGAATACAGAACTCTTAGGAAAAATCGCATTTTTTTGAACTCTTTCGTGCCATTCTATTGGTTCTTGAAATCTAAACTACTGTTGTTTCATTCTCTCACAGATGGTGAGGACACACGCTACTGATCAGGGTGACCAGACATTAGCCAGACCCACAAGGGGTCGAGGCCGTTGTGGAGTTAAGGGAACAGCCCGTGCAGCATTCGGGACAATACTAGTGGATCCCCCGATTATTCAGGATCAGGTTCCCGCCGAGGGTGCTCCAGCGGGACAGGCTCAAGCACCGGTAGTGCCTATTGTCATTCCAGGTCATCAGAAGACCCTAGCTTAGATATTGACAGTATGCACCAGTTTGGCTCAGGCAGTTGCTATGTCTACTACTGCCACATCTCAGGCCGGGGGAGGAACTCAGACTTCAGCTGCCCGGATACCTGAGCAAGTTGTATAGGGTATTTAGGCACCGAGGGCAGTCCCAGCTCAGCCGGTTGCCCCAGTTCAAGACTATGTAGTCCCAGTTATGCCTGAGGATGAGCAGCGTAGGCTGGAGAGGTTCAGTAGACTTCAGCCTCCGACTTTCAGCGGTATAGAGGGTGAGGATGCCCAAGGTTTTCTCGATAAGTGCCAGAGGATACTCCGTACTGCTAGTATTTTGGAGACCAGTGGGGTCTCATTTGCTATATTTCAGTTTGCTGGTGCTGCCTTCACTTGGTGGGAGGCATTTGAGAGGCGTAGGCCGGTTGATTCATCACCCTCACCTGGCAGCAGTTCTCCACGATCTTTTTGGAGAAGTATGTTCCTCAGTCCCACAGATAGGAGCAACACAAGCAGTTTGAGCAGCTGCGCCAGAGAGAATTGTCAGTCACACAGTATGAGATGCGGTTTTCTGAGGTTGCTAGACATGCTTCTAAGTTAGTCCCTACTGATAGGGAGAGGATAAGGAGGTTTATTAGATGGTCTCACATATCAGCTTCGGATTTTGATGACCAGGGAGAGAGTGTCTGGAGTTACACTCGAGCAGGTTGTTGACATTGCTCGATATATTGAGTCGGTTCGTAGACAGGAGCGTGAGCAGAGGGAGACCAAGAGGCCTCGGGGATCAGGTAGTTTCAGCAGTGGCCCTTCCAGAGGGAAGTTTCAGTCAGTAGAGGTTGTCCATTTAGACCTCTTCATCCATCTTGCCCAGCTTATAGTGGTGCATCTTCGGAACAAGGTCCCCGCAGCTCTTATCCGGGACGTTCATCTTTTAGTGCCCTCCCAGCTCAGAGCTCCTCCAGAGCATCATCATATCAAGGTTCGTCTATGCACGGTTCATCTGGTGGTTACCATGGTGGAATGGGTTCTCTTCAGTCCCCATCTCCAGCTATAGGTAGTTGTTTTGAGTGTGGAAAGTTTGGACATGGGTGGAGGTAGTGTCCTCGTCGTCCGGGTAGTTCATCTCAGCAGAGGGTTCAGCCCTCGACATCAGCCCCAGTCACTTCACCACCCACCTAGGCAGCTAGGGGTGGTGGTCAAGCAGCTAGAGGCCTCCCTAGAGGGGGAGGTCGAGCAGGTGGAGGCCAGCCCGTATTTATGCACTCCCATCTAGGACTGATGTTATGGCCTCCGATGCGGTGATTACATGTACCATCTTGGTTTGTCACGGTGATGCTTTGGCTTTATTTGACCCTGGTTCCACATACTCTTATGTTTCGTCGTATTTTTCTCACTTTCTGAATATGCCCCGTGAGTCTTTAGTTACATCTGTTCATGTTTCGACTCCGGTAGGCGATATTATTATTGTGGACTGTGTGTACCGATCGTGTGTTATATCTATTGGGGGTTTGGAGACCCGAGTAGACTTGATGTTACTCGGTATGGTTGATTTTGATGTTATACTGGGCATGGATTGGTTATCCCCATGTCATGATATTCTTGATTGTCACGCTAAGACCGTGACCCTAGCTGTGCCCGGAGTTCCGAGAGTTGAGTTGAGAGGGTCTATAAAGCATGTGCCTAGAAGAGTGATTTCTTATTTGAAGGCTCCGCGTATGGTTGAGAAAGGATGTGAATCTTATATTGCTTTTGTGAGGGATGTTAGTACTGAGACTCCTTCTGTTGATTATGTTCCTGTGGTCCGTGATTTTCCGGACGTATTCCCTACAGACATGTCAGGAATGCCACCGGACAGGGATGTTGATTTTGGTATTAATTTGGTGCCATGCACCCATCCTATCTCTACTCCACCTTATCGTATGGCACCAGCGGAGTTGAAAGAGTTGAAAGAGCAGTTTCAGGAACTCTTAGATAAGGGGTTCATTCGGCCTAGTGTGTCACCTTAAGGTGCACCGGTATTGTTTGTGAAGAAGAAGGATGGCTCCATGCGCATGTGTATTGATTATAGGCAGCTGAATAAGGTTACGGTGAAGAATCGGTATCCTTTGCCCCGTATTGATGAATTATTTGACCAGCTTCAGGGAGCTAGACTGTTCTCTAAGATTGATTTGAGATCTGGGTATCATCAGCTGAAGATTCGGGATTCTGACATTCTGAAGACTGCTTTCAGGACCAGATATGGTCATTATGAGTTTCTGGTTATGGCATTTGGGTTGACCAATGCCCCAGTCGCGTTCATGCAATTAATGAATAGCGTGTTTCATCCTTACCTTGATTCTTTCGTCATGGTGTTCATTGATGACATCCTGGTGTATTCCCGTAGCCAGGAGGAGCATGCTCAGCATTTGAGAGTTGTGTTACAGAGGTTGAGGGAGGAGAAACTTTATGCAAAATTCTCCAAGTGTAAGTTTTGGCTTGGTTCAGTAGCTTTCTTGGGGCACGTGGTGTCCAGTGAGGGTATTCAGGTTGATCTGAAGAAGATTGAGGCGGTTCAGAGTTGACCCAGACCGTCCTCAGCTATAGAGATTAGGAGTTTCCTTAGTTTGGAGGGATATTACTGTCGCTTTGTGGAAGGATTCTCTTCTATTTCTTCACCTTTGACCAAATTGACCCAGAAGGGTGCTCCATTCAGATGGTCTGATGAGTGTGAGGAGAGCTTTCAGAAGCTCAAGTCAGCATTGACCACAGCTCCGGTATTGGTTTTTCCTACTGGTTCGGGTTCTTATACAGTCTACTGTGATGCTTCTAGAGTTGGCTTGGGAGCGGTATTGATGCAGGACGGTAGGGTGATTGCCTACGTGTCTAGACAGTTGAAGGTGCACGAGAAGAATTATCCAGTGCACGACCTTGAGTTAGCTGCCATTGTTCATGCCTTAAAGATTTGGTGTCATTACTTGTATGGGGTACAGTGTGAGATTTTCACTGATCATCGTAGTTTGCAGTATCTGCTAAGGCAGAAGGACTTGAATTTACGTCAGAGGAGGTGGTTGGAGCTTCTCAAGGATTATGACCTCACTATTTTGTATCATCCGAGGAAGGCCAATGTAGTGGCCGATGCTTTGAGTAGCAGAGACGAGAGTTTGGGGAGTCTAGGTTACCTTTCAGCAGCAAAGCGACCTTTAGCACTTGACATTCAAGCTTTAGCGGGTCAGTTGGTGATATTGGATTTGTTAGAGCCTCCACGGGTATTAGCTAGCATGGCTTCCCAGTCTTCTCTTTATGATCAGATTAGAGCACACCAGTATGATGACCAGCATTTGTTAGTTCTTCAGGACAGGGTCCATTGATGTGATGCCAGAGATTTTACTATTGGTGATGAATTAGTTATGAGGATGCAAGGCCGTATTTGCGTGCCTAATGTGGATGGTCTTCGAGAGTTGATATTAACAGAGTCCCACAGCTCGCGGTATTCCATCCATCCGGGTGCCGCGAAGATGTATCAGGATCTGAGACAACAGTATTGGAGGAGGCGGATGAAGAGAGATATTGTTGAGTATGTACCACACTATCTCAACTGCCAGCAGGTCAAGTATGAGCACCATAGACCGGGTGGATTACTTCAAAGGTTAGATATTCCAGAGTGGAAGTGGGAGCGGATCACTATAGACTTTGTAGTTGGGCTTCCACGGACTTCGAAGGGTTTCGATGCTATTTGGGTCATGTTGATACCCAATTTTTCCTCAAATTATTTGCAAACTTGCATATAAGCTTTCTAAATGACTCTTTGTAATAATGAGTATTTTTTCCTATTTTTCCATATTTTTATTAAATTATTTTCCTGTTTATTTTAATATTTCATATTTAAATAATTCATAAATTATGCTATAAATAATGTTAAGATATTTTCCAGCTCAGTATGTTATTTATAATCATTTTTATCCATTAAAATTCAATTATTTAACAAATTAGCCAATTGGGTTTTATTTAATTTCAATTACAACAATTTTACAATTATAGCCCAATTGGACATTTTGTATTATTTTAATTCGAAATTTATGCACTTTACACCTAATTCTTCTCGTGCACTTTCAATTGTGATGCTTCTAGAGTTTGCTTGGGAGAGGTATTGATGCAGGACGATAGGGTGATTTCCTACGCGTCTAGACAGTTGAAAGTGCACGAGAAGAATTATCCAGTGTAAGACCTTGAGTTAGCATCCATTGTTCACGCCTTAAAGATTTGGCGCCATTATTTGTATGGAGTGCATGTTGAGATTTTCACTGATCATCGTAGTTTGCAGCATCTGCTTAAGTAGAAGGATTTAAATTTGCGCCAGGGGAGATGGTTGGAGCTTCTCAAGGATTATGACCTCACTATTATATATCATCCGGAGAAGGCCAATGAGGATTTAAATTTGCGCCAGGGGAGATGGTTGGAGATTCTCAAGGATTATGACCTCACTATTATATATCATCCGGAGAAGGACAATGTAGTGGCCGATGCCCTGAGTCGCAGAGCAGAGAGTTTGGGGAGTCTAGCCTACCTTCCAGCGGCAAAGAGACCTTTGGCACTTGATGTTCAGGCTCTAGCGGATTAGTTTGTGATATTGGATTTGTCATAGCCTCCACGGGTATTGTCTTGTGTGGCCTCCAGGTCTTCTCTTTATGATCAGATTAGAGCATGCTAGTATGATGACCGACACTTGCTAGTCCTTCAGGACAGGGTCCGTCGAGGTGATGCCAGGGATGTGACTATTGGTAATGATGGGGTCATGAGGATACAGGGCCCCATTTGCGTGCCCAATGTGGATGGGCTTCGAGGATTGATTTTAGCAGAGGCTCATAGCTCGCGGTACTCTATCCATCCGGGTGCCACGAAGATGTACCAGGATCTGAGACAACACTATCGGTGGAGGCGGATGAAGAAGGATATTGTTGAGTTTGTAGCTCGGTGTCTCAACTGTCAGCAGGTCGAGTATGAGCACCAGAGGCCAGGTGGATTACTTCAGAGGTTAGATATACCGGAGTGGAAGTGGGAGCGGATCAACATGGACTTTGTAGTTGGGCTCCCACGGACTTCGAGGAGATTTGATGCTATATGGGTTATTGTGGATCGGCTGACCAAGTCCGCGCACTTCATCCCTGTTGATACTACTTATTCTTCGGAGCGGTTAGCTGAGATTTACATCAGGGAGATTGTCCGATTGCATGGGGTTCCAGTTTCTATCATTTTTGACAGAGGTACTCAGTTCACATCTCAGTATTGGAGAGCCGTGCAGAGAGAGTTGGGTACTCAGGTTGAGTTGAGCACAGCGTTTCATCCTCAGACCGATGGGCAGTCAGAGCGTACTATTCAGATTTTGGAGGACATGTTGCGTGCCTGTGTCATTGATTTTGAGGGTTCATGGGACCAGTTTCTGCCACTCGCGGAGTTTGCATATAATAATAGCTATAAGTCCAGTATCCAGATGGCTCCATACGAGGCTTTATATGGTAGGAGATGTAGATCTCCGGTTGGTTGGTTTGAGCCGGGCGAGGCTAGGCTATTGGGCACAGACTTGGTTCGTTAGGTGACTTGGGACTTAGGAGTTTGTTCGGAATGTAGTTTTGAGGTCTGGTGTAAAATTAGGCTTGAATTAGCGAAAGTTGGTTTTTGGCGATTTTTGGTTGGCAGTTGAAAATAGGCTATCGGGGTCAAAATGGAATTCCGAAAATTGGAGCAGGTTCGTAGTGTCATTTTGGATGTGTGCGCACAATTTCAGGTCAATCGGACGTGTTTTGGATGATTTCGGCATCTTTGGCGAAATTTAGAAGTTTCAAAGTTCATAGCCTTGAATCCGATGTGATTTTGATGTTTTGGCATTATTTTGGGTGTTTCGAAGGCTCGACTAAGTTTGAATAAGGTTATGGGATGTGTTGGCATGTTTGGTTGGGGTCTCAGGGGCCTCGGGTGTGTTTCGGGAGGTTAATGGATCAAGGTTTGGGTGTTAGAAAGTTGCAGATTTTTTATGGTGTTCAGGTCTGGTTTTCTTCTATGCGATCGCAGGGGTAAGGATGCGATCGCATAGGCTTGTCTGAGGCAGCAGGTAAAGAAATCTATGTGACCGCGTTTGGGGAGGTGCGATCGCGTAAGGTCAGGGGGTGAGTGCTATGAGATCGCGTGTGAGGTTGTGCGATCGCATAGGGATTGGGCGCGTGGGCAAGGTTGTGTGGCTAATGTTGTGCGAACGCGGGTCCCGAGATGCGAACACATGAGGGAGAGTGGGGCAGTGCTTCGCGAACGCAATTCTCCTCACGCGAACGCACTGAAGAAATTAATAAGTGCTGGGTAGTGTATTTAAAAAGCCCCATCTGCGACCCTTAACCCTTTTTCACCATTGTTTAACGGGATTGAAGCTTTTAAGAGAGATTTTTTAGGGAATCAAAGGGGAATCACTTGGAGGTAATATTCTTGACTTCATAATTCGATAATATATTGATTTCTAAGCAATTTCACCTTAAATAAGTAAGACTTAAACCCAAATTGGGGGAGTTAGGGCATGGGAATTTGGAGACTTTAAATGGGAGTTTGAGGTGGAATTTGGAGTCCGATTTTGGTGTTCTTGGTATGTATAGACTCGTGGGAGGATGAGGATTCATGTGGTGCAAATTTAATCAAATTCTGAGACGTGGGCTCGGGGGTCGGGTTTGACCAATCTCGGGATTTTTGGGTATTTTTGATAAATTTCGAATGGGTTTCGTTCCTTGGCATATAATAATGATATAAATCTGATTTTTGGTAGATTTGGAGCATTCGGAGGCCGAGTCTAGAGGAAAAGGCACTGTGGACTAGTACTTTAGCCGGTTTTGAGGTAAGTAACATTTCCAAACTTGGACCTGAGGGTTCGAAACCCCAAACTACATGATAAATGATGTTAATTAAGGTGACGCACATGCCAAGTGACGGGCGTGCTGGCGTACACCGAATGATTGTGGCCTGGCTCATCCCATGGCACCGTCTAATTGTTATTTCGGGTTGATATTCGTACTTTGAAGGTTTTCATTAATGTGAATTTATTAGAAATCATGTCAAGTACGAATGTTAAGGCTTCACGCCAAAATTGCTAAGACCCGAGTGGTCAGTTATTGCTATCTCCATTTTTTATTATTTGTTTTCATGTACTCAATCATGTTATAGCATATGTTTTATGCTTCAGCCTCAGTATTTGTTAATTATACACATGTTATCATTGTTTTGGGCTGATTCTTACATCTGTGAGCCATATGAGTGAGACTGAAGAGTAATGACTGAGTGAGGCCGAGAGAGCCTGATATTGAGACAGTTATGAGATCGGACTGCACACCGCAGCGATCCTCGAATCATGCCTTCGTTGGCGTGATATAGCGCTTGGGCTTATAGGATCCCATCCGGAGTCTTTACACCCCTAGTGAGCGCACTGATATTGAGGGATGGATTTTCCCTGGGCCTGGATTCTTGTTGAAGTTACTGATATGTGAGGGATGGATCGTCCCTGGACATGGATTTTGTCCGAGTGATATGTTCCGGAGATGGATCTTCTCTTTGGGGCTGGATTGGCCTTTTTCCTCAGTACTGAGTGACTACGTCACCTGTGTTTATGTATAATCTGGGATGGACTTTCCTTGGGCCTGAGAGCCATTTACAGTACTGAGTGGACTTCCTTGTGAGTGTTTTAGACACTGTGTACATTCCCATTTTGACTTCTCATATTTATATACTGGCATGTACATTGTACAGGGCTTACTTGGTATGTTTTGTCTATTTTCTTATAAATTGTTGTCATGCCTAATTTTGTACACTGTTATTATAATTTAGGAGGTTTAGTTTGTCACTACCTCTCAGCCCATAGGTTGGGTTCGTTACTTACTGAATTGGTGTACTCACGTTACCCCCTCCACCTTGTGTGCGATCCAGGTACTTCGGGACCCGGCAGTGGACATTGAGTAGCCGTTAGAGTTTCATCAGAGTTGTCGAGGTAGCAGCTGGAGATCGTGACCTCATCTTCTCCTTTTTATTCTCCTTGTTGCACTTTATTTTAGACTATGTTTTCTATTTCTTCATTTCTTCATTTGTATGTTATAGCAGCTCATGACTGAGTGACACTGGATCCGGGGTTGAAATTTTAGATATTACTTTAGATGTTGTCTTAAGCTTTAAAATGAATTACATTCAGTAATTTCGCTTTTAAATTTATCTTTTTGCTAGGAAATGAATTTATAATAAATGAAATAGGTGGCTTGCCTGGTTCCACGACAGGCGCCATCACGACTTCGAATTTGGGTCGTGACATAAAGAATGAGTAAAATGGCATTTGTTAATGTTTGCAACCACCAACAATAAATGAAGAATGAGAAATGAATAAATATCAACCAACCATTATATATATATATTGAATGGTAAACACCCATTAACATGACACCCATTTCGAGTCACAACCTTAGTATTTAAAACTAGCCACTCATACTAAAATACAAAAATAGAACAATATTTAAAGTCATAATGCTTACAATCAAGAGGTATTGTCCCCGTCTTTCAGGTGGTTCATTCCAGCAGA
This sequence comes from Nicotiana undulata, assembly GCA_005239495.1. Classification (NCBI taxonomy): domain Eukaryota; kingdom Viridiplantae; phylum Streptophyta; class Magnoliopsida; order Solanales; family Solanaceae; genus Nicotiana; species Nicotiana undulata. The sequence continues at coordinate 87,468 of ML271184.1, forward strand.
GGAGCCAGCCTTCAGCTTCAACACCAGTTACTACACCACTTGCCTAGGCAGCTAGGAGTGGGGGTCAGTCAGTCTGAGGCCGCCCTAGAGGGGAGGCCGAGCAGGTGGAGGCCAAGCTCGTTTCTATGCACTCCCGACCAGACCAGGTGCCATAGCTTCAGATGCAGTGATTACAGGTATTATCTTAGTCTGCCACCGAGATGCTTCAGTATTATTTTATCCTGGTTCCACGTATTCCTATGTTTCATCATACTTTGTTCATTTCTTGGATATGCCCCGTGAGTCCTTAGTTACATCTGTTCATGTGTTGACTCCGGTGGGCGATACTATTATGGTGGACCGGGTGTACCGGTCTTGTGTTATATCTCTGGAGACCCGGGAGGACCTATTATTGCTTAGCATGGTTGATTTCGATGTGATATTGTGCATGGATTGGCTATCTCCGTGCCATGTTGTTCTTGATTATCACGCTAAGACCGTGACCTTAGCTCTGCCCGGATTGCCGAGGATTGAGTGGAGAGGTTTGGTAGAGTATGTGCCTAGTAGGGTGATTTCCTACCTGAAGGCTCATTGTATGGTTGAAAAGGGATGTTTATCATATTTAGCTTTTGTGAGGGATGTCAGCGGTGAGACTCCCATTATTGATTTTGTTCCTGTGGTCCGTGATTTTCCGAATGTGTTTCATGCAGACCTGCCAGGCCTGCCACTAGACAGGGACATTGGTTTTGCTATTGACCTGGTGCCAGGCACTCTGCCTATTTCTATTCCACCTTATCGTAAGGCACCAACGGAGTTGAAGGAATCAAAGGAGCAGCTTTAGGAACTCCTAGATAAGGGGTTCATTCGGCCTAGTGTGTCACCTTGGAGTGCACCGGTGTTGTTTGTAAAGAAGAAGGATGGTTCTATGCGTATGTGTATTGATTATCGGTAGCTGAACAAGGTTACGGTGAAAAATTGGTATCCCTTGCCTCGCACAAATGATTGTATTGACCAGCTTCAGGGGGCCAGAGTGCTCTCTAAGATTGACTTGAGATCCGGATATCATCAGTTGAAGATTCGGGATTCTGACATCCTGAAGACTGCCTTTAGAACTAGATATGGTCATTATGCATTTCTGGTGATGTCATTCGGGCTGACCAATGCCCCAGCAGCCTTCATGCACTTGATGCACAGTGTGTTCAGGCCTTATCTTGACTCCTTCGTCATTGTGTTTATTGACGACATCTTAGTGTATTCCCGATCTCGGGAGGATCATGAGAAGCATTTGAGGGTTGTGCTCCAGACTTTGAGAGAGAAGAGATTGTATGCAAAAATTTTGAAGTGTGAATTCTGGCTTGATTCAGTGGAATTCTTAGGCCATGTGGTGTCTTGTGATGGGATCAAGGTAGATCCGAAGAAGGTGGAGGCGGTGCAGAGTTGTCCTAGACCGTCATCAGCTACCGAGATTCGCAGCTTCCTTGATTTGGCAGTGTATTATCCCCATTTTGTAGAGGGATTTTCATCTATCACAACACCTATGACCGGACTAACCCAGAAGGATGCTCCGTTCAAGTGGTCTGTGGATTGTGAGGGGAGCTTTCAGAAGCTCAAGTAAACTTTGACTACAGCTCCGGTGTTGGTTTTGCCTACGGGTTCAGGTTCTTATACAGTTTACTTTGATGCTTCTAGAGTCGGCTTGGGAGCGGTATTGATGCAGGACGGTAGGGTGATTTCCTACGCGCCTAGACAGTTGAAGGTGCACGAGAAGAATTATCCAGTGCAAGACCTTGAGTTAGCAGCAATTGTTTACGCCTTGAAGATTTGGCGCCATTATTTGTATGGAGTGCATTATGAGATTTTCATTAATCATCATAGTTTGCAGCATCTGCTTAAGCAGAAGGATTTAAATTTGGGCCAGGGGAGATGGTTGGAGCTTCTCAAGGATTATGACCTCACTATTATATATCATCCGGAGAAGGCCAATGTAGTGGCCGATGCCCTGATTCGCAGAGCAGAGAGTTTGGGGAGTCTAGCCTACCTTCCAGCGGCAAAGAGACCTTTGGCACTTGATGTTCAGGCTCTAGAGGATTAGTTTGTGAGATTGGAGTTGTCATAGCATCCACGGGTATTGTCTTGTGTAGCCTTCAGGTCTTCTCTTTATGATCAGATTAGAGCATGCTAGTATGATCCGATACTTGCTAGTCCTTCAGGACAGGGTCCGTCGAGGTGATGCCAGGGATGTGACTATTGGTAATGACTGGGTCATGAAGATACAGGGCCGCATCTGCGTGCCCAATGTGGATGGGCTTTGAGGGTTGATTTTAGGAGAGGCTCATAGCTCGCGGTACTCCATCCATCCGGGTGCCGCGAAGATGTACCAGGATCTGAGACAACACTATTGGTGGAGGCGGATGAAGAAGGATATTGTTGAGTTTGTAGATCGGTGTCTCAACTGTCAGCAGGTCAAGTATGAGCACCAGAGGCCAGGTGGATTGCTTCAGAGGTTAGATATACCAGAGTGGAAGTTGGAGCGGATCACCATGGACTTTGTAGTTGGGCTTCCATGGACTTCGAGGAGATTCGATGGTATATGGGTTATTGTGGAGCGGCTGACCAAGTCCGCGAACTTCATCCCTGTTGGTACTACTTATTCTTCGGAGCGGTTTGCTGAGATTTACATCAGGGAGATTGTCCGATTGCATGGGGTTCCAGTTTCTATCATTTCCGATAGAGGTACTCAGTTCACATCTCAGTATTGGAGAGTCGTGCAGAGAGAGTTGGGCACTCAGGTTGAGTTGAGCACAGCGTTTCATCCTCAGACCGACGGTCAGTCAGACCGTACTATTTAGATTTTGGAGGACATGTTGCGTGCCTGTGTCATTGATTTTGGGGGTTCATGGGACCAGTTTCTGCCACTCGCGGAGTTTGCATATAATAATAGCTATCAATCCAGTATCCATATGGCTCCGTACGAGGCTTTATATGGTAGGAGATGTAGATCTCCGGTTGGTTGGTTTGAGCTGGGCGAGGCTAGGCTATTGGGCACAGACATGGTTCATGATGCGTTGGATAAGGTGAAGTTAATTCAGGAGCGGCTTCGCACGGCGTAGTCTAGGCAGAAGCGTTATGCGGGCCGGAAGGTCCGGGATGTGTCTTTCGTGGAGTGAGAGAAGGTACTGCTGAAGGTGTCACCCATGAAGGGTGTTATGAGGTCGGGAAGAGGGTCAAGCTGAGTACCCGGTTCATTGGGCCTTTTGAGGTGCTTCAGAGGATTGGAGAGGTGGCTTATAGACTTGCCTTGTCACCCAGCTTATCGAGTGATCATCCGGTGGTCTATTTTTCGATACTCCGGAAGTATATTGGTGATCCATCTCATGTTTTGGACTTCAGCACAGTTCATCTTGAGGGTGATATGTCATATGAGGTAGAGCCAATGACTATCTTGGGTCGTCAGTCAGAAAGCTGAGGTCCAAGGATATAGCTTCAGTGAAGGTGCAGTGGAGAGGGCAGCCAGTGGAGGAGGCCACTTGGGAGACCGAGCGGGAGATGCAGAGCATATATCCTCACTTGTTTGAGACTCCAGGTATGTTTCTAGATTCGTTCGAGGACGAACATTTGTTAAAGAGGGGGAGAGTGTAACGACACGGCCAGTCGTTCTGTGGAATTAACCCCGTTATTCCCGTTTTTTCCTTGTCATGCTTTGTTTAGTTTGTTTATAATATGTTGGGGTCGGTGAGTTCGGGTTCGGAGTGGTCGTGGTGAGAATTGAGACACTTAGTCTCTTAAATTAGCCTTATAGTTGGAAAAGTCAACAGAGAGTTGACTTCTTAGTAAATGATCTTGGAATGCGGATTTTATGGCTCGGATAGATTCGTTACTTAATTTGAGACTTAGGAGTGTGTTCGGAATGTAGTTTTGAGGTATGGTCTGGAATTAGGCTTGAATCGGCGAAAGATAGCTTTTGGTGATTTCCGATTGGCATTGAAAATAGGCTATCGGAGTCGGAATGGAATTACGGAAGTTGGATCAGGTTCGTGGTGTCATTTTGGATGTGTGTGAAAAATTTCAAGTCAATCGGACGTGTTTTGGATGGTTTCGGCATATTTGGCAAAAGTTTGAAGTTTCAAAGTTCATAGGCTTGAATCCGATGTGATTTTGATGTTTTGGCGTTATTTTGGGTGTTTCGAATGCTCGACTAAGTTTGAATAAGGTTATGGGATGTGTTGGCATGTTTGGTTGGGGTCCCGGGGGCCTCGGGTGTGTTTCGGGAGGTTAACGGATCAAGTTTGGGTGTTGGAAAGTTGCAGATTTTTTATGGTGTTCAGGTTTGGTTTTCTTCGATGCGATCGCAGCGGTAAGGATACGATCGCATAGGCTTGTATGAGGCAGCAGGTAAAGTACTCTATGCGACCGCGTTTGGGGAGGTGCGATCGCGTATGCTCAGGGGGCGAGTGCTATGCGATCGCGTGTGAGGTAGTGCGATCGCATAGGGATTGGGTACGTGGGTAGGGCTGTGTGGCTAATGATGTGCGAACGTGGGTCCCGGGCTGCGAACGCGTGAGAGAGAGTGCAGTAGTGCTTCGTGAACGCAATGCTCCTCATGCGAACGCAGTGAAGAAATTAATAAGTGTTGGGCAGTGTATTTAAAAAGCCCCATTTGCGACCCTTAACCCTTTTTCACCATTTTCTAACGGGATTGAAGCTTTTAAGAGAGATTTGGTAGGGAATCAAATGGGAATCACTTGGAGGTAATACTCTTGACTTCATAACTCGATAATATATTTCTTTCTAAGAGACTTCACCTTAAATAAGTAAGACTTAAACCCAAATTGGGGGAGTTAGGGCATGGGAATTTGGAGACTTTAAATGGGAATTTGAGGGGGAATATGGAGTCCGATTTTGGTGTTCTTGGTATGTATAGACTCGTGGGAGGATGAAGATTCTTGTGGTGTAAATTTTATCGAATTCCGAGATGTGGGACCGTAGGTCGGGTTTGACCAATTTCGGTTATTTTGATAAATTTCGAATGGGTTTCGTTCCTTGGCATATAATAATGATATAAATCTGATTTTTGGTAGATTTGGAGCACTCGGAGGCCGAGTCTAGAGGCAAAGGCACTGTGGACTAGTATTTTAGCCGGTTTTGAGGTAAGTAACGTTTCCAAACTTGGACCTGAGGGTTCGAAACCCCAAACTACATGATATATGATGTTAATTAAGGTGATGCGCATGCCAGGTGACGGGTGTGTAGGCGTACACCGAATGATTATAGCCTGGCTCATCCCATGGCACCGTCTAATTGTTATTTCGGGTTGATATTTGTACTGTGAAGGTTGTCATTAATGTGAATTTATTAGAAATCATGTCAAGTACGAATTTTAAGGCTTCACGCCAAAAATTCTAAGACTCGAGTGGTTAGTTATTGCTATCTCCATTTCTGATTATTTGTTTTCATGTATTCAGTCATGTTATAGCATATGTTTTATGCTTCAGTCTCAGTATTTGTTAATTATACACATGTTATCATTGTTTTGGGCTGATTCTTACATTTGTGAGCCATATGAGTGAGACTGGAGAGTAATGACTGAGTGAGGCCGAGAGATCCTGATATTGAGACAGTTATGAGATCAGACTGCACACCGCAGTGATCCTCGAATCATGCCTTCGTTGACTTTATATAGCGCTTGGGCTTATAGGATCCCATCTGGAGTCTTTACACCCCCAGTGAGCGCACTGATATTGAGGGATGGATCTTCCCTGGGCATGGATCTTGTCCGAAGTTACTGATATGTCAGGGATGGATCGTCGCTGGACATGGATTTTTTCCAAGTGATATGTTCCGGAGATGGATCTTCTCCGTGGGGCTGGATTGGCCTTTTTCCTCAGTAGTGAGTGACTATGTCAGCTGTGTTTATGTATAATCCGGGATGGACTTTCCCTGGGCCTGAGAGCCATTTACAGTACTGAGTGGACTTCCTTGTAAGTGTTTTGGACATTGTGTACATTCCCATTCCGACTTCTCATATTTACCTTTTGGCATGTACATTGTACAGGGCTTACTTGGTATGTTTTGTCAATTTTCTTATAAATTGTTGTCATGCCTAATTTTGTACATTGTTATTATAATTTAGAAGGTTTAGTCCGTCACTACCTCTCAGCCCATAGGTTGGGTTCGTTACTTACTGAGTTGGTGTACTCACGTTACCCCCCGCACCTCGTGTGCAGATCCAGGTACTTCGGGACCCGGCAGTGGACATTGAGTAGCCGTCAGAGTTTCATCGGAGTTGTCGAGGTAGCAGCTGGCGACCGTGACCTCGTCTTCTCCTTCTTATTCTCCCTGTTGCACTTTATTTGAGATTATGTTGTCTATTTATTCATTTCTTCATTTGTATGTTATAGCAGCTCATGACTGAGTGACACTGGATCCGGGGTTGAAATTTTAAATATTACTTTTGATGTTGTCTTAAGCTTTCAAATGAATTACATTCAGTAATTTCGCTTTTAAATTTATCTTTTTGTTGGGAAATGAATTTAGAATAAATGAAATAGGTGGCTTGCCTGGTTCCATGACAGGCGCCATCATGACTTTGAATTTGGGTCGTGACATAAAGAATGAGTAAAATGGCATTTGTTAATGTTTGCAACCACCAACAATAAATGAAGAATGAGAAATGAATAAATATCAACCACCCATTATATATATTCAATGGTAAACACCCATTAACATTACACCCATTTCGGACCCACAACCTTAGTATTTAAAACTAGCCACTCATACTAAAATACAAAAATAGAACAATATTTAAAGTCATAATGCTTACAAAAGTGCAAGAATCTTTCTTCTAAAGCTTCCAAAAGGATGAATATTCAATGCCTTTGATTGTAGTCTCTTTTTCAGACAAGATGACCCACAAAAAACCTAACAAATCTATTTATAGTGGGCTAAAAGTCATAGCTAAAATTGGACAAATCACGTATGTGGTCCGCATACTAGTCGCAGTTATGCGACCGCATACTGGTCGCAAATCACGTATGTGGTCCGCATAACTTCAAATCTGTCGCATAATTTCCAAATCTCTGAACCCAGTTCTTGGCCGCATGTCTGTTATGCGGTCCGCATAACCATTATGTGACCGCATATTCCTCCGCAGAAGTGCCCCTTCAGCTTCCTTGGTCTCAGTTATGCGGTCACTATGCGATCCGTAGAAGTGTTATGTGTCCGCATAGTAGACCGCATTTTCACCTCTTCATTTGCCCAGAAATCTGTTTCATTGTGCGATGGTTATGTGGTCAGCATATGATTTATGCGAACTTATAATTGCCTCATCTCTGTTGTTTTGATACTTTTTGACTTCTTTTCCGTATTTTTTGGGTCCTCGTGCCTCATACACTGCAAAACATAAAAACTTCATAAGAATTGACTCAAAATGCATTGAAAAATGAACTAAAGTCTATGTAATCGGTATCAAATGTGCCGAAATTCTATGGCACATCAACACCCCCAACTTAAACTTTTGCTTGTCCTCAAGCAACTAGAACCAAAATTATCCTATCCTAAACTCTTATCGAAGTCATGAAATAGTAGTGACCGTAGTCAGTTAACAAGCATATAACTTCATTTATTTACCCTTCCTGAAATACCATTATCACTTAACAACGCGGCTAATCAGCTTGTGAACTTTGAGCCTCGATCAAACTGATAAAATGTTACTCTCAGCTAAGTGCACATTCATTCTACTTCAAGAACCTAACTTCTGTTAAACCTTGCAGTTCATGCGCGCTCACAACAAAGAAAATCCCCAACTCACACATATTTATAGGGGATGCAATCAAACACTTTTTCACTCGGAAAGAAAACTACATGCTACAAGTATCAGTCCATATGCTTGCCCTTATTTTAACTTGTTACTATCTCAGGTTTGATTGGTTGTAGATCACTTAGGACTTTTCACAGGTTGTTATGTAGGCTTCGGGGACGGGTTGGGTGAATATCTGGGAACATAGTGGCTATACCCTCCTTGGACTCTACATATACTTTGCTTCTTTACTACATAGCATTTATTGACCTCGAGCTACCGACATTGAACCACCTCAAAGTGTTTCTTCAATTTATACAAGACTCCATTTTTTTTTCTCTTATTTTTTATAAAGGTTTTTCTTTTCGAAGCTTGAGTTTCTTCATATAAACATAAATTTGAGGAACCATATATATATATATATATTTATTTTTTTTTCTTTATTTATTTTTTTTTTAAATTTTTCTTTCTACCTTCTTTCATGCAGCCTGTAAGATTCTAACCTTGAATGTGCACCAATGAGACTCTTATCTCCTTTTTCCATTAGCTGTTAACCAATCTCTAGGCTTTACTTTGTGAACATATATAGTATTAGGATAAGTTGTCCCTCTGGGCATTTATAGGTGTACTAAAGTTTTTTTTCGCTTGGTAATTTGTTGAACTTACGACTACTGTTCTATCTTGTTTCATGGCCTCAGTTATCTATGATTATCGCTTTATCACAACTAGTTAGGTCATACTATACTATAACTCTTACTTCGGTTTATTATTATCGAGGCCTGCCACCCAACTCCAGGTTACTCTCTCACTGTTTATCCTATCTGTATAAATCTAAGCCATTTAATGCTTCCTTATTACTATTCATCTTAATAATGACAGCCTAATCTCATCTCATACTTTGTAACTTTCATCCATCTATTGTTGATTTACCTTAATGTTGATCTATAACCTACCATTGATAACTTGAAACCTCTTATGTAATATATC